>CM034151.1:405983996-406085931 GCA_019776745.2 Taxus chinensis | reverse complement strand
CTTGGTTTGTGTGGAGAGTGTTGCCTTTCCCCCTCTCTTAGGTGATTATTTTGGAGAAACTGAAACATTGAGCATGTTTTTTATCCTGGAGAAAGAGAAATGTACAGTTTTGCACCTTGTCCCTTTTCGTGAGAAAGTTATTTAATCCTTACCACTTTAAAGTTGGATTAGTTTTTATAGTTTATTTCTACATGACATACCTTGGATTGATTCTGAAGTTTGGAAATTGACCTCTGCCCTTTAACGAGTTTCTCTTATCTATCTCTGTTTTGATAACCAAATTAAATGTGGAAAGAGGGTTGTATATTTTGTAATTGTATCTGAAACCAAATGAAAAATTTGTTAATTGCATTCAGGCATTGAACGATGTCAAGATGTTTCTGTTTTTGACTTCAAGAAATGATTGCAAGTTATCTCTTGTTTTGCGATTGGGTAATTGAAAGGGAATATCTCATTTTGATTGAAGCTCTGGATTTGATTGGCAAGAAACGAAACGTAGGTGGGAATTAAATATTTATTTTTTTTTCTTTGAATTAATATTAATTTGAATCAGAACTTGTAATTTAACACAGGGGAAAATATTTTTTTTTAGAATCACGTGATGTAATGATTAGTTTTAGGTATTAAATACCAACTTTATGACAAAACTGATAAATAACTCCTTCAAAGAAACTGATCACTGACAAAAAGGAATGTAATCAAATTATACATTTTCAATCTACACTTAATAATCAACTTAAATGTTATGAGATTAGTTAAGAAGACATTAGATTCCAAATTGACAAGGAAACTTAAGAATATAAATTTTTCATTGCAAATTTGGACACAATTTTTTCTGGTCGTAGGTTCCTAAATCCTGTTGGAAAAAATTCCAAATTGGAATCAATTGAACAAAATTTTTACTTTCTAACACACTCTCTGAACCCTAAACCCTCCCGAGAACTAACCTCGCATTCTATTTGACATGTTGAGTGAAGGAGGAGATCTAATTTCACCAAATTGAGAGTTGAAAATTGCTGTTTCACTATTCTAATCCTACAAGCCATTTTTTGTAAATTTACCCTAAAAACATTATAACTGTAAAATTTATGTTTCTTGTGCAGAGGGCATCAAGAGCTTTCCCAAAATGTTCCTTGGTTTGCTCAAACTGAGCTTTCTGAAAAAGTTATGGCACTTTAAAGTTTTGTTCCTTGCGGAAAATTTGGGAAAATTTTTCCTTAGCAGCATGCAACCCAAAAATTTCCCGTCATTTGGCCTTAGAAATTTTTTTGAAAAAATTTTGGTTCTAGAAAAATTTTCCATTTGTCCTCCACCAGCTCTCAGCCAATCAGAGGACAATCCGTGGTCCTCTTGGAGCTACGACGGAGTCAAACGTTTTCTTTTTAAAACCCTTTGAGCTTTTTTTAAAATTTTGGAAAAAAATCCATCTTAGCCTCGTTGGCACCTCAAACCAATAGAAGGTTTCGCACGTGGCACCTTGGGGTGGTAGCGGGAGAGGATCCCTTTAATTTCTTTTTTGTTTTCCTTGGTAAAATTGTAACAAGATTCATCACCGTGGCCCCCGCACACACCACCACCACCTCGAAGATTTTAATTCTTCCATGGGCGCGTGGACCCACGAGTCCACTCCTCCCTTTTGTCTCCATCGGGCAACAATGTGCTAAATCCTCCTTCCCGGCTCCGCCAATTATCTCCCCTCTTCCTCTCCTGTTTTATGCCCGGATGACTCTTGACATGTGATCACCATGTACCTATAGAAGTGTGGTAAGAAAAATTTGCATTTTTTGCCCCGCGATGGAAAATTCCCCAAGCCAACTCATGGAATAGCGCAAACTCATTGGGGGTGGGGGGGAAGGTGCTTTCCCCTCCTCTTGCATGTGTCCCCTTGGGGAAAATTTGACCTGAAAAGCTTCCCTGTCATTTCTGATTCTGTAATGAGTTTAGGATGATTTTATTTATATCACCGAAACTGTAGAAACTAACTTCCATTCGAATGGTTTAGTGTAAATTTTGTGAAGCATTAAAAGGATAAAAATCTAGTTAAAACTCTGATCCTATTAAGAGTTGGGTATTGGGTAAAATTGTCTCCCTGAACTAACTGAAATTTTAGGCCCTATTTTTGGACCTTGAATCATGGGAATTGTTAATAAAGAGAAGTTTGTTCTGTAGATTGAGTTTGTTCCAAGTCCGTAGTGGTAGCTAGCCGTAGCAACCTTGGGGTGAAAATTTTAATCGAGTGATGGGAGTGGGTAAGTGAACCTTGCTCGTTTGACTTTATCTAGTTGTTCTTTCCCTCACTGTAATTTATGCTACTCTCTTGTCTTTAATCTGGTGGAAATTAATACCCTTGGTTTGTTGTTTTTTTTTTTAATTGCTTGGGTCTCTTAACCCTAAATTTTAAAAAGCAAGGAATGTTTAGCCAAAGCTGTCATGTAATCAATGAATTATTATAAATTGAAAAGGTATTAGTTGAATTTAAATTTCCTTCGAGACTTTGGTCATTAACTCCTATCAACAGAAAAAAAAATTTTACACATAATTTTCTCTAACTAAACCTGGTTTCATGGGTCTCAAGTGGGTTGTTTTAACTGGGCTAATGAATATCACCGTCAATTTGTAGACCTTTATAAATTATAGAAGTGGTAAAATTGTTTCCTATGGTTTTCTTGCCCTCCCACATTAGCACAATGCCTGATGTTTTTCATAGTTTAATTTCTCAAGAATAGTTTCTAATTTTTCACATATATTAAATTGGAATTATTTGTAGGTTTAATACCCAAGTGTTAATCATTGTTTTACCCTGTAAGGGTTTGGAAACTTGCAAGTTACACTTGTGTAACTGTGAATAAGTGACTGCAGTATCCGGTGGGACCCATTTGAGTGAAGACAGTACAACCTGGGAGAATCTTTAATACATGACAGTGTTTTTCCCACACTGTTTTTAAACAGAATATTCAGTTTTATGTGATATTGGGATAATTAGTTAAAATTATCTCGTATATTTTGCTATTTTTGAGAAAAAAACTTAAAAGATCTAATACCATCATTTTGATGCCTGTAATGCACGTCTGAAAACTTGAAGTGTTTGTAAGAACTCTATTTATTTTTAGAATGTATGGTTGATAGAGTTTATAATTACCTATGTTCTTAAAAATGTGTTGGAGCTACGTTAATCATCGGCAGTGCTGCTTTTATTAAGGGGCAGTGTGTAATTCCTTTGTCTATGTTGATATATGTACTTTCTTCTTTGGTCCTGTAATGTGGCAAATATTGACATGGTGATTGGTGTTATGAGTTTGTGTGCTCTTTGAAACTATTTTTAATCATGTTTTTTTTGGAATGATATCAGTTCCGATGGAGATCTTATTATTGTCATTCTTATGGCATTTTTTGTGTACTTATGTATGTAACTCAGGAAGTACTTAACTAGCTTTGAATAAACTTAGTAATTTCAACTTGTGGAAAGTGAAATTAGATCTTCATACAATAAGAAAGCATTTAACTTGGTACCGTCGCTATTTAAGTTTTGATATATTTACGGATTCCTAAAACTATTGTATTAATATTGGATGAAGGATAATAAATTTGGATCAGTTTCAGTGATACAAGGCATTATCCTTAATTAGATATGTTATTATGAATGTAATTTGTAAAAATGTTTGACTTCTTAATGATTTCTGGGATTACAAATTTTATATGCAGATCAAGTTGACTATAAACTAACCTAAGTTATTTAAGATCACATTATAATCTTGAAGGCATATTTCTTCTTAATCAGATGTGATTATGATTAAGGTAAATGGTTATATTATTTTTATATAATGAAAGCCTAATCTAGCCTATAATAAGGTGATAATTGCATTCCTATGGACCTAACTTAATTATATGTGCATTTGATTAAATGATAGCAACCTAAGCTAAGGTTGATACATTGATATTAATTGATAGAAATCCTAACCTAAGGATCCTAGGACCTAACCCTAAAGATCTAACTACAGTTAGAAACGGTGATAAGGGTTAGTAGGATGGTTATGAGGATTGACGCCAACCCATACTTGTACTTGGAAAATTTAATGAGTTCTAATTGGCAGTCACCACCACCTATGGCAGGGACTAAGTCATTCTTGGCCATGTATGCTAAATTTGTGACTATCGGTTTAGTGAAGCTTGGAAAAGATATTAGTTAGATTAACAAGTTTGATTTAGTGAAATGACTGTTGGCGAGATTATTGGAAGTAACTAGTAGTTCTTCTATGGCATTAATGGCCTTGGTAAAATCAAAATCACCTTAGAAGAAGCATGATGGTTTTTGGAAAAAATATAGGGGTTAGTTTTCATTGTTCATTTGATTTTATGAGCACTTGGGCTCTGCATCTAGACCTTCTGGTTTCAAAATTTTAGTTCATTTTTTGATAATCTATGATCTATCAGTTGTAAGGAGGAAATACTAGAGAAATTTTTTATTGCACTGGCTATTAATCTGGAAAGAAGAAGAAGAATGGGTTTTCCATGGAAGTCGTTTCGAAATATCTATGGAATTTTTTGTGGAAGATTGGAGGAGATATTTGAGAGCTTGGAAAGGAATTACACGATCTCTACGAGGAATGATAGGCTCTAATTCCTTGAAATATTTTGATATATTAAATGGATTCATGAAAATAACTCTTATCTTATGTGAAATATTGTTCTTTGGTTCTGGGTTTTGTATATATGTTTCCTTATTTGATTTTCTAAGTGTATAATAATGATTACATTCTTTTGTTAATTCTATTTTATTGATCATCTTTTTTTTCCTCCACTCTCTCGCTTCTTTTGTTCACTTGAATCCCAAATTGACTAATTATGGAAAATCCCATGGAATTCCTCCATGTGTCTCATCGGTGCAACTTCAAAGGTAAAATTATAATCATTGGGTTCCCAAACTCGCATAGGATCTCCACATGTCTAGGGCTCAATAAAGTCACTCCCAAATAGGTTGAAACGTTAAGGCATAATAGAAGCAAGCAGAATACATCCACTTGTCTATCTGGCACATCTTTTGGTATAAGGCTAAAGAAAGACGTTCCTAAAAAAGTACAAGCCCTTCATTGTGGTAGGAAAAATATCTTCTCTAACCAATAGACTTAGCAGTGAGACCAAGTAAGAGAAGGTGCACAGATTCCCTATCAATGATTTAAATATTTATTCTAGATCAGAAGGTCAAATATTTTGAATTAAATACTGACAGTGGTAGTTATGTTTTTTAAAATATTTAGGCAGGATCCAGAAAGATAAGAATGAAAGCACTATCAAATAGAGAGAGAAAAGTGGGAGCTTGGAGCGACAGAGAGAGAATGGGTCTTTAAAAGGAAGTAGAAGCTTCAAAAAAAGGAAAGATTTTTATAAGAAGAAAAAGGGAGGGGAAGTAAGGAGTTCTATATTTTGTAGGATTCTAGCTTCAATAAGCCTTTGTCATAAAATAAAATTGTAATCAGTGCCTTTGAGGGCCTTATGTATCATTTTCTCTATGAATAAAGAGTTTCTTATTATGTGCAAATTGAATATTTATGTTATGAATTTCTCTTCTTTTCATTATAAGTAGTTCTAAATGAGTCAAGAAGAATTCATCATGCTTGATGCCCTTGGAATTTCTCTATTCATTCATTATCTATGAATGAATCACTTCAAATCCTTAGACACTAATGTTAACAAAATAGTATGCCGTGCTGAACAACCCTTCGATTATCCTAGATAATATCTTTAAGTATCATGTATCTTTCATTTTTTAGATTGGCGCATCTCCTTGTTATTTTAATTTATTTCATGTTTTCTTCTAATCCTGTCATACGTAGTAGAGAAGAACCAACTTCTTTAAAATCTGGAGGTCACCTTAGGGTGCACATCCCACTAACCTAAGGTTTCCTATAACTCTGATGGTTTATCTGTAAGGATCATCATCAATAGTTTTCTTAGCACGCCTGGTGGGAAGTTTAGCCTAGATTTCTCATCATCAAATATATATACTAATTGGAGAAATATCCAGTTCACCCACTTGAAAGAAAAAAATGAATGTGAACAAGGGTGAGAGCAAGGGAGGATGATCTAATCGACTATTTGTAGCTATCTCTTCCATGACACAGAAGAGGAAGACATGTTCAGAGATCTTCATCCCCCCCGGACCAGACTCTCTCAATAAATCCACTAGGTAGGCCTTTAACATAGTCAACTAGGACCCTCAGAATTATTATCATGGATCATCTTCAACCTCCACCTTTGAGACAATTTGTCTCATGGGATCAGGAAGGCCCATTCATTTTTCCCATGCCCCTGGTGGTATGGAACCCTTTTCCAACCAATGCACTAAAAAGACTACCCAAATTCAGTGCGTGAGGATTTCAAAACCCATGAGGAGCATTTCCCAAGACGTAGCAGTGGTATGTGCAGTATATTATATAAGGGAGCAAGATATCACCTTATGTTTGTTGTCTGCCTCTTTTAAGGGAAAGGCCCTAGAATGGTACTGATCTTTAACCCCTAATACTATAGGTACTTGGGACCAATTAGGAGGGGTCATTGGTGACAAGGTTTAACAAGAAAGGGGACCGATCATCACTCATGTAGTAACTAATTTGTATTAAAAAGGGCCCACAAGAGTTAATGAAATATTTTAACACCCAGTTCCATAAAACCTGGAAAAGGATTCCGGCCTTGACTAGGCCACCTACAGGTATGGCTATTATATTTTATTTAAAATATCTAAATTTAGATATTACAGTAATGATTCAATCATTGGAAGGGTATTCCTTACCAAAGGCCTATAACATTGAAATCCAAGCTAAGAATAATCTAATAGATGTTGGGAAACTACCCCTTAAAATGTTTTTACTGATAAACCTTGAGATATATCCCCTTCCACAAGTATAAATACTGATTCCAACCCAAACCCCTACATCCTAATATAATTACCCACCTACTTTTACAGCTTCAACTTCTACCACCACATCCTCATCTTCCTCTCCCAAGATGGATGAGATGAAGAATATCCTCAGAATATTTTCTAATGAGATAGTGAACCTTAAGATGAACCAGGTAGCTTATCCAAGGCAAAATTATCAAAATTTCCAAGGTAGCCAACCCACTTATCCCTCTATATACTAGAATACTTAGAGACCTCCAACTACGCAACTATCAAATCAAATAATACTTGCACCAACACAAATTCAGACAATTACCCCCAATAATGGGAGAGAAATCATCATTGCTTTCTGGATATTGCAATACCCCTGACAACAAACTACGCCTTCATTAAAAACAATCTCAGACTTTCATTTACATGAGAAATCAAGTTGAATTGACCCTTAGACATTAGATCATCTCACTTTGATGCTAGATGTAGGAGTTGGACTATATTTCCAGAATAAAATGCATGGAATAATGATATATCATTCAATTCATTCTGGATAAATTACATAGGATGCACTTATAAATATATACGCACATAGTTTCCTATAAATTAGGAAACTACTCTACTATCAAATCTAGTCTCATGAGTTGTTTGTAACAACCAAACAACTCAACACACATTTGTTATTAGTTTTTTTATATAAAAAATAAATAACAAATTACTACTATAATAATAATCATGATTAATAATGTAAACAATATTAATCCTAATAGCTCCCGTATGGGTCGTACCTCCATGAATCCTTGATAAAAGTGAAATAATAGGAGGCCAACTTATATGAGAGGCAATTTTCTGCTCACCTTTTGAGTATGGTAACCACTCCCCTACTAAAGGGGAGGTCATAGAGTGCTTTCTTCTTTCGGGTTGAGTCGAATTCAATGTTTAGGAGGATGAGTTTCCTTGTTACTTCAAGACCCACAATCTGAGGCATGAAAACCATCAAGAGCATGAAGGATTCACCCTTGAATCCATTAACCTGAATCATGTAATGCTCTCTGACGAATAAGTAGTCACATAGGTGTTTTGGGTCTGAGAGGATAGACCACGCAGAGTCATTCATTCTATGATTGATCCCTTCAGGATCAATTTCTAGCATAAGGGGCTCCATAAAAGCATTGAAAAATTCATATACGTCTGATGCATGAGACAGTATATGGGTCCATGCATATACTGGGATAATATTTTGGGGATTTACCTCCACATCCCATAAGGTCAGAGTCATATACTGACTGAAATAATGAGAATTTTGGTATAGGATGAGGTGGAAGAGAAAATATGAATACCTGAAGGTGGATGCCATCAATAAATGGTCAATCTATTTACAAATTGACCCCACAATGACCTTGGCAAAGTTGAATTTATGTGCTTGTTTCTAGCTGATAGTCCTCATCCAGAACAGGGCCACCATCTGCCAATCCTCAATACCTTTATCAGAGTCTTGCCCAAAAATAAAGGCCAACATAGAGTAGGCATCTTGAGAGTTAGCCATTAGGGATTTTAAGGGAATGGGGAAGCTCAAAATCCCTGAACTGTTGGTGTTTGATTGCTTCAACTCTCTGTTGAGGAATGAGGCCTTAGTTTGACATTAGGCCCATACGTTTTGAAGCTTCACCACATTATAGAAGTTGGTCATTTGGTCATAAGTTAGGGCCAACATGTCTCTAACGGCTTGTGGTGTAATCACCATAGTTAAATTTAGGCCTTTGATTGTATGGTTTGTTGAGTTAAAATTGGCCGCGCACATTTGTATGAGCTCTGGGCATGGGAGCGTGAGAGAAACCATATATTAGGTGAGAGTTTTGCTCTAGATTATAGATCCTAGATCCAAATGACTCAGAATATCCCAGGCTGTTGAACTTGGCAAATGCTTCTTCTCTTAAAACTTTGGGCCTTTATTTGAGATTGGGATCAAAGATGTCGTTGGTCGGGTCACTGACCATAGAAGGATTGTTGTACTAAGATAATAGATCAGGGAATTTTATCTGAAGTCATAGAGGATGAGGGGAAGGGGTTACCCCATGTAGGATTTTTTTATTTGAACAGAGCTAGAGGAATCTATGGTGTCTCTCTGAATTTAGAAAGGACTTTGGAGGATTTGATACTCGTCAATTAATTTAGAAGACTCTAACACTTTGGAATGACCCTTCTGGACAACTCGAGATGACTTTAATAGCCGATTATACTTAGGGAGTAAATGTACTCAGAGGCACTTCTTATAATGTTACCTTTGAGTGGGAGACCCAAGGCACTTAACTTAGTGCCTTTTTGATAGATTTTTCATTGATTATGGATCTCCTAATTAAGGAATGGGGTTTTACTCTTGATGGTGACTTTAATTTTTGGATAAGTAAGCAGGTGATTTTCCCTTGAAATTCAAAAAGAGACCTGGACATAGGTAGCGAGACACATGGAGAAGATGTCCAAAAATAAAGTGGGAGGGAAAAATAAAATATGGAAACAAAATAAACAAATATGTACATATGATACATTTTTTGAAGACACTTATACGAAGGGATTCAGGTGAATCCCATTTACTGGAATAGTTAAGGGATATCCCACCATGGTTTCAAGTTCAAATGAGTTATGATACTTACATGCACTAATTATGAAGGGTCTAGTCCACAGAGGGTCAAACTTTCCATGATTCCCCAACTTGGATACTCTTGCATCCCATTTCAAGATGGTGGTCCCGACTTGGAAAATTGGCTCTAATGTTTTTTTATCGTACCACGTCTTGAATATTTGTTGGTAATTCATCATGGCCTCATGGGTAAGTTCACACTTCACTTAGAGTTCTACCAGCATGGTGAGCCTTACCTACATTTCTCCATTTCCCTCTATCTCAGACCCTTTCAACAGTTGTAATGCAAGGATTTTTAAAGAAATTGGCATCACAACACTTTTCTCATAAACTATTTCATATGGTGAAGCTTTTAGGATCTATTTTGGAGTGATCCAATCGTCCCATAAGGTTTTTTTAACATGCTCATACCATAGCCTTTTATGATCATTTCCCATTATTTTTATGAGTCTTATCAGATTCTTTTTAGTAGACTCTGTCAAACTGTTACCCTATGGGTAATAGTTAGAGGATGAATTTAGATATATCACATGTTTGATAAAAAAAACTAGATACCTTAGTCCCTATTAAATATTTGGCATTGTCAGATATAATAGTTTGGGGAGGACCAAAGCTTTTAGTGATATCTTGCAAGAGTCCTAGGATCACATTTTCAGTGGACTCCTTAAGAGGAACTGCCTCCGTCCACCGGGTGAAATAATTGGTAGCTGTGAGGATCCACCAGTGTCTGAAACTTGAAGTTGGGTTAACCATTCCAATGAAATCGAGACCCCAGTGTGCGAAGGGTTATTCAAATAGGATGGGATTGAGGGGAAATGATGTGTTTCTTAGGAAACCCTCGTAAACTTGACAAATACTACATTTGTTTATTTTTGCTTGACTATCAACGAACAGGCTTGGCCAGAAGTATCTTGCTTGTAATATTTTTATGGCCATGGTTTGGGCCAAAAAGTGACCACCCGAGTTCTCATGGTGTAATTCTTGTAAGAATCTCTTGGCCTCTTCATTTTCTAGGCATCTTAATATTAGTCCATTAAAATTTCTCTTAAAAAGGAACTTGTCAATCATGGTGAAATGAGTCCCTTGTTGTCTATAATATATCCTCCTTTTTAAAGGGAGATGACATGGGTAATTTCCAGTTTACATAAAATGAATTATGTTAGAGACCCACCCCTCATGTCTCTCCTCTTGTAGGTAAATTACCTTCCCCCATTTTCTATTAGCATTTGGGATAGGTTCTTATGTCAAATATTGACACAGTCCCTTACCTCTCACAAGCTTCATGGGCTATGTCATACTCCGGGATCTTAGTTATATAGTTGGCCCTTTTTTAGTTATCTCACCCTCCATTATGTATTCTTTGATGCTGGAGTGACCCACCATGACCTGTATTTTATTGTTCATAACAAGGATTCTTAACTTCTTCAGACCTTTAACTATGGCGTAAGCTTGTCTTTCTAGGAAATTATATCTCATTTCATAGTCGTGGAGAGTTTTCGAAAAGAAAGCGATTGGGTGTTCCTCCCCTTTTCATTATCCCTTTTGGGTTAGCATAGATGCTATAATATTATTTCCCCCATATACATACATAATGAAATATTTTAAGAAGTCAGGTTTATGGAGCACAGGGGAAGATGCAATAGCCCTTTTTATCAATTCAAAGGATTGAAGACCTTCATCGGTCCATTTTAAGCCTAGGTATTTTTTTAGAATGAGAGTGATCAGGTAGATCATTCCTGCAAAATCCAATATAAACCTACCGACAAATTTGATCTTTCCTAAGAAGGATTGAACAACCATTTTTTCAACTGGCAGGGGAAGCTCCAAAATGGCCCTGACTCTCTTAGGATCAATATATACTCCCTCCTTTGACACGACATGTCCCAGGAGATTTCCTTAGGGGATTCCAAAGATACATTTCTTAGGGTTCCGTGAGATTCCAATCTCTTGAAATTTTTTGAACATGACTTCTAAGGCATCGAAGTGTTCCTCCACTATTTTAGTAAATACCGTAAGGTCATCAAGGTATATGAGGATTACCTTGTTTATTAACACCCCAAATGTGGTATCCATGGCTCTTTAAAAATTATCCCCCACATTGGTGAGCCCAAAAGGAATCTTTGCGTAGGTGAAGGTTCCCCACTTGGTTGTGAAGGTAGTCTTATGATGATCTCTTTCTGCGAGCCATATTTGGTTATAACCTGAAAATCCATCCAACAAAGGAAACATTTCAAAGCACGTGACCGTTTATAATATTTGTTCCATATAGGGAAAGGGGTAATGGAACTTTAAGGAGGCCCTATTCAAATCTCTGAAGATCACATAGAGTCGTATTTCACCATTCTTCTTCCTCACTGGGACTAGGTTGGAGACCCATGTCGTGTGTTTGATCAGAAAAATTATACGAGCCTCCAATAGATTTCTTAATTCTTCAGCCATGAGGGATTCTACCTTAGGGTTCACAAGCCTCTATTTTTTATGCAAAGTCTTAGATCCTTCTTCATGTTCAATGGTGTACTAAATAATGTCTTTGTCATATGTATAAGCCATTACTTTATCATGTTTTTGACAGAAGGCCATGAGTGTGTCTCTTTCTTTTTAGGTCACCGACTTTCTGACTTTTAGTTGTTTGTCCCTAGCTATTTCTAGTTCTACATAGTCTTCCTTTACCACCTCGAACTTTCTCTGGTCAGAACTAACATCATTTGAGTAAAAAATACTTTCAAGAGTAATTAACCCCCTTGGGAGTTTATTTTTCTTTAGTTGTATTATCTGATCTCCATATGCTTCTTTAATCTTGGGCTGGAGTTGACTTATGGATTGGTCTGACTGCTAGAGGAAGTATATGACCTATTGGTCATTATCAAACACCTACCAAAGGTCAAATTTTTTAGGGATAGAGGGGTGAATGATCAATTTTATGGTGTCTTTATTTGCAATCAAATCCTAGGTTGGGTCGAATTGAGACCCTATCATAGACATCCTATCGACATCTATATTTTGATCATGGGGAATTACCTTAATATTAAAGGCTTCAAAATCATCTATCAAATCCCATACCTAGTGTCGATAGGATCTCATCCTTGGGTTTTTTTGTGGCAGCAATATTTCTTACTTGTGTGACCACCAACTTTGAGTCACCGAATACTCTAAATTTCCTTATACCCTCTTTTTGGGTGGTGGACAAGTTGTGTACCAAGGCTTCGTACTCTGCCTCATTACTAGTACAAGTTGTGGAGAAGTTGTGTACCTAATTCATCTCAACACTACATCTTCACAAGATAATCTATGGAGTTTGTACATAATCTAACCAGTTTTTTCAGAAGGTGGATCATCTTCTTCAAATATGGTTCTTCGTCATGTTCTCATTAAGGGGGTGAAGATTAGTGATTAATAATGTTCACACTAAGGGGGTGAATGTTAGGATTAATATTGTTTACATTATTAATCATGATTATTATTATATTAGTAATTTTTTATTTATTTCTTATATAAAACAACTAATAACGTATGCGTGTTGAGTTGTTTGGTTATTACAAAAAACTCACGAGATTAGTATTTGTTAGTAGAGTAGTTTCCTAATTTATAGGAAACTATGTGCCTATATATTTGTAAGTGCATCCTATGTAATTTATCCATAATGAATTGAATGATATATCATTTTTCCATGCATTTTATTCTGTAAATATAGTCCAGCTCCTATAGGAGCATGGTTACTACTCTTGTTACCAAAAAAATCTCTAACTCATGTAAGCATGATCCGATACCATTTTTTGATTCACAATGGAGCCCCCAGGCTGAGTTACCTAATATATTTGTTGAACTCATGGAAATCCCATCTCCGGAATGGGGGTCATTCCACCAGGTCAAATACAAGTTTGACCCTACTCTGAAATTTTTAAAAGGACTCCGAGTGGCCCTAAAGAGGAAGAACTGGAGCTTTGAAAAAGTTGAATCCTTCTAGAAATATAGGTAGGAGATTGGCCATAATACATAGAACTTCGAGGATGTCTCCAGTGACAAGTTTTGGGAAGATAAGTGGGACTTATAACATAACTCCAATCCAGATAACTAGAATAGTTGTGCTCACTTCCAAGTAGTCTCTTAGATCAACTATATAATATTTTGAGCTTCTATAGCAATAAATGCCAGTACTGCCTAAATCTGTTGCTTATTTTCAGAGTCCCCCACCATTTTTTCCCTTGACTGACCACTAAAAATTAGTAGCAAAGGGGGAATCAAAATCAATCCTAGATCACAAGAAGTTAAAGTCAGTTAAGGCCTCTATTTCTCCTCCACCTCCAGCTGAGACTTCTCTATCAGCAACACCTCCACCTCTAATTTTCCCTTTGGTAGGTCCCTCTCTATCTATCACTCCATCACAGACTCTTCCTCTTCTTGGTGCTCCCCTACTTCTATAGTTCTATACCACCATCCCAAGTTTCTCCCCCCGTGTGATCACACCCCCTTCTTTGTCCCTAGTAGCTGTAACGTCTCAATCACCAGTTACTATTCCATATGTCCTGCCACCTAGGTTTTCATTCGCTAGAGGAATGGTCTCTTCTTCCTCTGAGTTTTTGAGCCAAGCAGAACCCGCTAAGGTAACCCGGGATCAAATGAGGGTAAAACAAAAGAAGAAGGAGATTGTACCTCTATCAACCAAATAGGTACAGTCTTTTTATGACCATCAATAGAGCTCCTTGACCATCACCTAACTTTTCCCTCAATTATCCAGACCCATAGATCAGATGAAGCCTAATGACTATTCAATTAGTGTTTTCGCGTTGGACCTTACTAAATTCTAGTCTCATGATATGTTTGAACTGATGAATGAAACAATGGCAGTAGTCACTACAGATTACTTGAAACTCATCAATTAGCTTAAGAAGGTGCAATCCATCCTTTGAAAAGTAGAGGCCACAATGGTGGGCCGTATGGATTATCTCAAAGCTAAGGAAAGAGAGGTAGATCAACTTAAGAAGGAGTTGAAGGATACATATACCAAGCAAGCCCTCACAACTTCTCAAGAAAAGGAAAATACTCTAGCATCTAAACTCACTACATTTTAGGTCCTGGTCAATTCACTCTCATTAGAAAAGAGTAGCCTCTAGGCCAAGATAAAGTCTTCTAAGGATACGGTCAAGGAATTGACCAAAAAATTGGGGTAACTATCCTAGAAGGTGGGGATTATAACATTAGTATAGGGATTATATACCTCCTGTTGTGACATGATTTCCACCACTACTGTAAATCTGGCCCCAAAACTCAGATTTATATCTGATGCATAGGAATTGTGCTCAAAGGTAGAGAATGTAGTCTCTACCATCAGTAATGCCTTATCTACCAAGGTCCATGAGTCAAATATTTTGATTCAAAAACTCTATGATGCCTCGGACCCCTCTCTTCAAAATGTAGGGATCACTGATAGGTGGTTAATTGTTGCGAAGATCAATGAGATTTTGAGCTGTAATAAATCTTCTATAAAATGCCAAAATATCTTGGCATAGCTCCACCAAAAAATGAAGGAAAGGAAGTAGAATATAGATTAATTCATGTAGCTAGGTTTCCCTTCTCCCTTCCTAGATGATTTTATGGTCCTATCAAAGGACCAAATCCAATAACTCTTGATTTCCAAGCGCTAGGACAAGATTGTCTTTCAGTCTTTGAAGGAGGACTCCAGTGTTTCCGAGGTGGAAGCCATCATCAATCCTATCATATAGTTAGAGTTTTTCTTGCATGTGGTAATGAAAATCCTCCAGGGTTTCTCCCACAAGGAGATAATTGAGCTAGATCGAGCATTCCAAGCCTTACAAAGAAGGACCTACCGAACAAAGAAGAAATGGATCAGATACAAGGCTTCTTTACAGAAGCTCTAAGTGGCATTCTGTAAGACACATTTTTTATTTTTGAAAATAAAAGGATGTCAGATTCTTCCCTGGCAGACACAGAGTCCCTAGGTGATTCACCAAACTGATTACATTCTTTTGTTAAGACTCTTTTATTGAGCATCTTTTGTTTCCCTGAATCTCACTTATTTTTTTCACTCGAAACCTAAATTGAATAAGTATGGAAAATATCACGGAAGTCATCCACGTGTCTCATTGGTGTAAATTCAAAGGTAAAATTATAATCTATGTTCCCAAACTCGCGCAGGCTCTCCACATGTCCAGGGCTTGATAAAGTCACTCCCAAATAAGTTGAAAAGTCAAAACACAATAGAAGCAAGAGGAAGCCCTCCACATTTCTATCTGGCACAATTTCGATATAAGGCTAAAGAAATACATCCCTAAATAATCACAAGCCCTCTATGTGGTAGGAAAATATATTCGTCAGCCAGAGACTTGGTAGTGAGACCAAGTAAGAGCAGGTGCATGGGTTCGTATAAATGATCAAAATAATTATTCCATATCAGAATTTCAAATATCTAAATTAAATATTGATAGTGGTAGCTCTATATTTAAAATATTGGGGTAGGATCCAGAAAGATAAGAACAAAATCCCTATCAAATTTAGAGATAGAAAAGTGGGAGGTTGGAGTGATAGAGAGACAATGGGTCTTTAAAAGGAAGCATAAGTTCTAGAAAAAATGGAGATAATTTTGCAAGAAGAAAAATGGAGGGGAAGTAATGAGTTCTCTATTTTATAGGAGTCTAGCCTCAGTAAGCCTCTTTCATAAAAGAAAAGTGTAATCTATTCCTTTAAAGGCCTTATGTATCATTTTTTCTATAAATAAAGAGTTCTTATTTTGTGCAAAATGACTTTTTATGTTCTGAATCTCTGTTCTTTCATTATAAGTAGTTCTAAATGAGTCAAGAAATTCATTGTGCTTAATGCTCTTGGAATTTCTCTATTCATTCACTATCTATGAATCAATCGCTTCAACTCCTCAGATGCTAATGTTATCAAAATAGTATACCATGCTGAAAATCCCTTCGACTATCCTAGATAATCTCTTTTAAGCATCCCGTATCTTTCTGTTTCTAGATTGGCACATCACCTTGTTATTTTAAGTTATTTCATGTTTTCTTCTAACCCTACCCTACTCAGTAGAGAAGATCCAACTTCTTTAAAATATATAGGCCACCTTGGGGTGCATGTCCCACTAACCTAAGGTTTCCTACAAATCTTACGGTTTATCTACAAGGATCATCATCAACACATAAATTATAGCTTCTGAATGTGGATGTATTTCAATTATTATGGCTTCTAGTTTATGTATACTTGATTACAAAGTAATATTGCAAAGCATAGCAATGTTGGGATGTGTTTATAATCTAATACCTTAAATAAATTACGTTATCATGCTTTTTAGAAGTATTGTACCACTATTTTGTAGATACCCATCTCTGAAGGGTTTAAAGAAAGTTTTGCATGAGCGGTTCTATGCCTAGAGGTAGGTTTTTAATGAATTACGAATCGATTTGGTTCTATCTTTGTGTTATTATTAAAGTAATGGGTGTTAGTGTATTTGTCTATTTAGTTTTTTGACCTTGAACATCATATCAATTTGTCTAATATTGACTGTATATCTAGTTTCTTGGGATTAATTTTTAATGGAACTCAGATATTGAGTCAATACCCTTATTGGGTGTTTGAGTTTTTTGTTGTTTGATTATTATCTTCGAATTAGAACTAGGATTTTCTAATATGGTTATGTCTTACCCGTTTGAGGATTATGAGAAGGTTAGGTTAGTTACAAATTCTTTTTACTTCATCTCCCATGTCTCAAAGTCTCTACAACTTAAATTAGAGCCATAGGTCAATGACTTAGTGGGTATTTTTGATTTTGTAGACACATAATTGTTAGTTGTTCTTACATCCTATATTCATTTCATTTTCGTGGAAGGGATTCAATGTTTGTAGATTGTGTGCTTGAACTTCCTTTACCTAGTGAACTAAGAAAGGGAAATGTGAATCGTTTTAAGTTATTATTGACTTATAATGAGCCTTAGGCTCACTTAGGTTAGAATATTTTTATCATCTTCCCTTTAATCCTTAGGTAGTTATTGAATCCTCTTTGCATCGAAATTGTTTTGTTAATAAAGGATTACAGTAATTTTTATCTACCCTCAATATAAATGTCTAACCCCAAGCATGCCGACCTATTACCCAACGAGCATTGAGCACTCACCCAAGGCACGCACAAGTGCCAAGCCCCTCCTTTATGTGAGCATTGTGACAAGTTTTATCCATTGATGGAGGATGATTTGCAAAATGAGAAATACATTCACTTTAGTTAATAAGGTAAAAGGAACATCTATAAAATCACACATTAATGCATTATTAAAACAAAGTAATAATAATAATAAATCTGATTTGAACCATGATAGTCATACAACACGAAGTTTTGTACCCTTAAGCATAATATACAGAACAACCCTGGTATATATATTTATCATAATAATTCTGGTAGCCATATTACAATCAAAAGAGGTCATCTCAGACCATACATGTTAAATGAAAAAGACTTAATCCCTCCAGATCTCCCCTGATGAGAGATCCTAGCTATACCCTCCCACTTCAACCCTTGTTACAAACCCTAAATCTATATAGAGGCCTATTTCATCCTTCAGAACCCTTAGCACTAATTTCTCTAAATCCTTGCATTACTGAAACACTATGTTACTTAATATTTGTGTTTTTTTTCTATCATCTCTCAATCTCAGTGTGTTTTCCTTACTTTCGAGAATCTTTATTTATAGGATCACCCCCCACTGTCATGCCTTCCCTCTTGATAAAATTGCATGCCAAGTGTCAATGTGGTCCTCTAATGGTGAATGCTTATCCTTTTACAACCCTCCACTCTCTGCAATGATGTCTTCTGGGAATATTCCTGTGCAGAATATCCTTTTCTTAACCTCCAAGGTTCTAGGTTTTTACCTTATCCACTCAGCATGCCTAGTTGGGTCACTTTTTTTCTCAAGTTCCTCCAGAATGCCGAATATGAATAAGTCCTTGAAACCTATGTTCTACCTTCTGCGCATGCCGGTTTCTCCTAAACCCTTCTTAAACCTCTTTTTCCTACATGCTTCTCCCTACACACCCTTCTTCTCACTAATCCTATGCATACATTCCCTTTGGTACTCAGCAAATATTCCAAGGCCCAACATCACCCCATACTAATCTTTTTCTCCATTCTTGGAAATATACTGCTTCTTTAAAGAATAAAGAATAGAGGGACCTAGGAAATTCAAATGAAAAATGAAAGAATGGAAGCATCAAAGAATCAAAGAACTTGTTACTGCTGCAAGAGGAGTGGGAACTCCTTCCTTACTGTTGCCTCAATCTTCTTCCAGGAATCCACTTCACCCTGTGCCTACTAAAGTAGGTCACCCACTAGAGTTCTCACCTCCTCAAAGATCAATTCATCTCCCTTAGCATTCAGTGTTTATACAACTACTTCTAATTGCTTGCTAAGGTCATCCGACATGCACATTCTATGAGTGATTTCGGGATATAGCTCCTTAAGCTAGTTATTAATTGAACCTTGTAAGGATTGGATCGCTTTCATCTTCTTCTCAACCTTAGCTAGGATTATATCCCTCTCGTCCCTGTTTCCCTTATTCTTCTATTAGAATTCCTTTAGATCCTTCTTATGTGTAGCAACTAATATTCTTGTTATCTTGTCTCTATCAGTGTAGTTATAATATATAGCTTCAACCATCTGTGTGGTGGTATTTACAATGGAAAGGAACTCTGAATCTCAAGAAAATGTTTCCCTGATATTTAGTTTCTCTTCCTCCTTCTAGCTCATCAATGCCTTTTCTATTAATTCCAATGCAAGTGGCCACCTTTCCATGGTGAGGATGCAGGTTAAGTTTTCCAAGCATTAAAAGGTTGACTTGTATTTTTTCTCAAGAGGGGCTAGGTTTGGGTGCTTCAAAATTATAGTGTCTATAATCATTTCTATCTTCTTGTAAACCTTGCACACTTTCACCTTCTCCTCCCTTAATTCTCACCTTAATTGTGTGTTAATCATCTCCTCCTGCTTCAAATCCTTTCTTTTCTCAATGATTTATTTGTTATTATTCTCCATTTCTTCCTCCAGGACCCTTACTTTGTCATTCCTCCTGAAAATTCTTGCCTAAACCTCCATTAACACCTTGTTGAGTGCATAAAAAACTTTCTCACCGGATAACTATTGAGCATTCACCATAGGGTTTACTCCCTTGGACTCTGGTATTTTCATCGGCACCTCTCGATTGAATTTGAATTATGTCTCATCAACATGGGACTCAAAATCCCAAGATAACATCTATCTTGTACAATGGTATACACCCTCTTATTCGAATGAAGACCATGCAAGGACTTAGTTGGAAGGTGTTGGTGCAATTTTTGAGCTTGCACCATTTTCCCCTAATTTTTCCTTCATTCTGCATGCTCTGAATTTTTTTTCTCTCAAGTTAGTGGTCTACAATTTTTCCCCTCTTGCTTGGATGATTCAAAATGCTCAAAAACTTGTTGTTTTTCCCTAATTTGAAAGAAATCTGCATGTGTGCTCTGTTTTCTGCCCTATTTTTTTCAAAACCTATGGGCTCTACCATTTTTCCTTTTTTCCCGATCATGGAAGTTTAAAATTGATCGATTTGCACTTGTATGCCATTGAAATTCCAATTCCATGATAAAAAATGCTTTAAAAACATGTTTCAGTTGGTTCAATTTCAAGAAATTTGTCATCCTTAGTGAAAAAATCAAATTCTAGGGAATCCATGGCATTTTTTGTGTTATGATGGTTAGACAGGTGTCATTTTCCCATCAATTTCTTCTTCACCATTAGACAGGTGTCATTTTCCCATCAATTTTTTCTTCAGCATTCATCAGCAACGTGGCTTGTTCTAATTGGCCGAGGGATGAAGGAAAATTGTTGTAACTTATCACTTTTTCCTTTTTTGGAAAAGGGATGAATTTGGTCCCATGGCTCTGCTTTACTCTGATTGGTTCTAATGTTGCTGATGTGTCCTCCTTTGATTGGATGGGAAAAAATGGGTCTTTTGTGTCTTAAGGAATTTTGGAAAAAGAGTTAAAGTACAAAGAAAATGCATAGGGCCCGTAGCGAATCACAAGTGGACACGTGTCACATTTGCATCAAAGGTGAGAATGGAGGCTGGTGAAAGACTTAGAAATTTTTTACTTTTTGGCGAAAGGGAACAAAAGTTGTGAAAAGGGTTGCGGGTCCACCAGGCTAATTAGGAGTGAACATGTGGTAGGGAAAGGCGGAGGTGCGGGAGTGCAGAGTAAATGGTGAAAATTTTCCTTTGTGGAATTTTTTTTTAAAATATAAATAAGAGAGATGTCTCACAACCAATCAGGTGAGGGAACGTGTCCTGCAGGAGGGCGGAGCCTCAGAGGAAAAATGAAATTTTTTCCTTTTTCCAAAAAGAAGTAAAATGTTTAAAATTGAGCCGCAACTCCGTATCTAATCACTTTGGGACGCCTGTCAGGGACAGAATAAGAGATGTGGGCCCACGGAGATAATTTGGAAAAAATTCCTTTTTCCAAAAAAGGTGGAAATGTGTCGAATCAGTCCACGATTCCAATGGGGCCCACTTTGGGACATGTGTCAGGGTCAAAATTGGAGGTGCAGGTCTGCTGGGATAATTTGAAAAAATTTCCTTTTTCCAAAAAGGTGGAAATGTGTAGAATTGAGCCATGATTCCGCTGGGACCCACATTGGGACATGTGTCAAGATCAATTTCAAAGGGCAGAAGGGTGGAGAAAAATGTCAAATTTTTACATTTTTCAAAAAATGTTAAAATGTCAAAAAGTGATCCCAAGCCCATTTCCAATCACATTATGACACATGGAGGGATAAAATTAAAGGATAAAGGAATATCAATAATAACTGTACATTTTTTAATTTGGCTGACATTTGAGCTCCATGAAGCTTGGAGATGTGATTGTTGCATCAATTTTCACCGAATTTTTGGAAAATTCATGTTATTTGTGTCTAGAAGGACTAATGCAATTGGTTTTGAGGATCAATTTTAAGATCAAATATGTTTTCAAAATGAATTTTTTCCCTAACCCATCCAAAAACGTGAAATACCAGATCAAAAATTTGTAAAGACAAATTTTGGAAGGATAAGGATGACATAATGAAAGGAAGGGGGTCTGCATGCTTTGAAGATGAAAAACATGCCTCCATAATGGATAATGATGTGAATTTTGCAATGATTCATCTCTTTTTGAGACAACTGACAAATTTTTGGACGTGTTTTGTTAAACATCCCTGTCTGTGAATCATGAGTAATTCTTGTAACAAATTTAATCCGTTGGCATATTATTTTCTTGGGAAAGAAGGCTTAAAGGAGATTGAAAGCTATATATTGCATGAATTTTTCATGCAAAGGGTTGGAAGATTTTAAAAAATCCTTGGAAAACTAAAAATTTCATGGGAAAATCTAGGAAGAAGCCCATTCTCTGAGTGACCACTTGAGAAACTCATGTAACTCTCTCTGTATAAGATTTCAAATCATGTTAAGTTGGTTGCACATGTATAGCCATTAACAAGCTCTGAGATTGTTTTTCAAAACATTCCCCTGCTGATAAATCTGATCATTTTTGAGTTATTTTGTGTTGTCTTTGGGAAAAATCTATGAATGCTTACATTTCAGAATGCATTTCAAATTTGTGTTTCTTGTTTCCTGTTGCAGTCTTGTGTTTAAAATCTCTCTTGATCATACATGGTCTCATTTCTTGTTGATATTTTAGTGGCATTTGCAATCTCACATTCATAAGAGATTTCATCTGATAAAGAGATAAACAAATTTAAAATCACTTTACCTTCCTTGACTTCAGAGATTATTTGTAAACCTTTGGGTGCACCTTAGGTCATGATTAAATAGTGATTGCTAAATGCTTCATTGGTTCATTATAACTCAAGATTTTGTGATAGATGATCAAATATTGTGTGGAAAAGTGTAGATATGGGCCTCCATTGGATGCTCATATCCTGGTTGAAGGGATGATTAACCATTTTGATACTTTCTACTGTTAAGTTTCTCCATATTTTTCAGAAATCCTCAAAGAGTTTGGCAGACCTTGGTTTGTCTTTTCTAAACTCCCACCCAAAAATCATTCAAAATAACCAATCCTACCCTTTTTTACCCCTATTTTGACCTATATACCCACAAAAGATCAAAATCCATTTGCTAAAGTATGCAGAACAGATCGGGATTTCAAAATGTCTTCAGTAACCCTTGCCTTACATTGAAAAAATCTCCATAATCTAGAAGTGACAACTTGTGAAAGTCAAATTTGGAGTGTTGATCATATTTTCCCAAGGCCTTTTCATACTATTTGCACAAATTGAGGGATATCTTCATCTCCTTCACCATTTGAGGGTTACAAAATAGGTTCTCTTACCTTGGTTGAAAGGCACAACCTAAAACAGTTAGGACAAGATCAAGTCCTATTTGAGTGCTATCCATCTCTCCACAAATATGAGTGTTAGTTAGATCATATCCCTGGCTACAAAATGACACACACCATGATCCATCTGTCTTCAAGATTCATGCCATATCTTTGATGCTACTCAGACTGAAAAGGAGAAAAAAATTTGGTACCAACACTAGTGATGCAATATCTAGACAAATTACCTGGGACTTGTTCTTAATTTAATCTGATCCATCTGCATACATATTTGAAATATTTGAATGCATATCAAACACTGGTAATGTCTCTTGCAAGTTCTATTTACTAATATATTGTTAAAACATCATTCTATACTCATATTTGCAAGGTGTATGCAAATTTTTCAAACTATGTCTGTAATTTTATCAGTTTCTAGCAGTAGTTTCACTTCATTTACATTTGTGGTTGATAGATTGAAGAAAAGAAAGATATAATCTGTAAAGTTTGGCAATATTTTTAGTGTTGATCGGTATTTGATAGAGTATTTTAGTGCATTTGGACAACTAGGTTGAAAATCCTTAGTGGAGACTCCATGCTATTTTGATCTTGATAAATACCAGTGTCTTAGCTTTCTGTCATTTGTTTTTTGGTGTTGTTAATCTTTGTAAAACTAGAAGGAAGAAGATCTCTCTTCATTAGGGGACCTCATGCTAGAGAAGTTGTTTTCAAGAATTCAAGGAACTCAGATGGTTTTAGAAGGAAAGAAGAGTTTGGAAGGTTGTTGGAGAGGTCAGAGCATCAAGGCAAAGGAGGTATCCCTTCATTGAACTTGAGAAAGATCAACATGTCATTAGAGGATTATCAGTTCTTCTTCCAGTGATTATGATTCAATCAATCTTCCTCTTGAAAATTTTCATTACTCCATCTAGTGAGAGGGACCTTCTATTTGTAAAACTATTGCTTCTCATTCTCCCCTTTTTTTTCCAAATCTGCACATGAGTGTTATCAAGAATTTGATCCTAGTAGGGGATATCCATTTTGAAAATTACATTTCTATTCCCTAAAGAATACTCACTCTTGTGAATCATTTTGTTTCTCCTCCAAGATGCTAGGTACCTCAAGGATAAAATATGTGGAATAATCCCCTCACTAGACCTCGCATTTGTTGTTAACTACATTTGGTCCTAAAATATTAGAGGAATGCAATAGAAAATGTGTCCCACGAATGTAAGAAATAGGTTACCAAAGTTCCAAGGTAGACAATATTTAACTGTGTGATCACATTTTTGCAAAGAACAAGGGAACCTCTATGTTCACCAAGAATCACTTACTCAGATTTTATTACAAACCACCACTCTCTTAATTATGTCAATACATGCTAGATCTATTTAGGATTTAAAAGCTATGCTCAACAAACTCTATAGAATTCACACCTGAATTCAAAGCGCATCTGCAATGTTTTTCATACTTCTATCATATGCATAAAACCATATAAATAAACAACTGCTTAAGCAGTTCTACAAAACCGTGGATATCAAAACCATGGAAAAAAACCATCCCATAAACCTATGGGTCAAAATCCTACCCATATGAGAAAATCAAATTTCCTGATATATCAAGCACGTTTTAATGGCCAAAAAAATATTTTCGGGGGCTGCGCCCCCGAACTCCTGCTACCCGGGGCTACCACCCCCAGAACCCCGTTCGGGCCCCATTCTGGCCCTGAACCTCGGTGAGGATACATGAAAAGCATATAGTACTCTTAGTGTACAATCTTTAACACTTTCACACATGAAAACAGGTTCCACAACCTAATGCCAAAGACCTTACACTCCTCATCAACTTGTGTCACCACGAAGATCACCTCCACCAGACAACATGGATCACCCTCCACCTAGGCCTCCATTTATGTTCAATACCTTTGGCCCAATTAATTTTAGAGGAATGAACGGTTATCCAAATGTTGTCCCTCAAGATATAAGGAATAGGTTTCCAAAGTTCCAAGGAAATAATGCCATAATAGGTGATCAACATTTGAAACTCTTTATTAATATGATGAAGGATTTTGAAATTGGATTTGAGGATGTGTACATTAAATTGTTCATTCATACACTAGAAGAGGATGCTAGGGATTGGTACAAGGATCTACCTAATAATTCTATTGATTCATGGACTCAAATGTAGAATGCATTCAGATTGCAAGATGGTGACAAAACTGATCCTAGGTTTCTATTGTCTAAGTTTGAAAATATCAAGAAGAATCCCAATGAATCAATTCATGAATTCAACACAAGGTTTAAAAAAACATTGAGAAGACTGCCTATTAATTTGAGATCTTTTGATGAATCTTGTTTAATCAAATATGCATATAGATTTGATAAGAAGGAAACATATTACCTAAGAGACAAGAACCCTACCAATTTAAGGAAAGCCTTTACCATGGCACTGTAGATTGAAATTAACATTAAGTCCATTGGGAAACCTCTCAAGAGGGATGGTTTAAAGTTGATAAACCTTGAAAAACCTCAAGTTATCAAAGGTGCTGATTTGGAGGAGGTTGTTAAAAATTTGGTAGGGGTTATCAAAGAAATCTCATACAAGTTAGTCTAGGTAGAGAGGGGAATTGGGCAGACTTCACAAGGTCAGCAAAAAGCAAAAAACCATGAAATATTTTCCAATCATCCTAGGGGTGATCAGAGAACTAATGATAGAGAGAAAGGACCCATGGGGTCTGTAAATAGACATCCTCAAGCACGTGAAGGAAGAGTGTTACCTGATCCCCTAACTGCTAGGGTTGCTGATGTTGAGGAATTTATTGATATTGATTGGTGTGATAAGTGTTTTCTACCCCATCCTCTATGTGAAATGGACCAGTAAGATGGTTAAGCTAATAATGATGATAGTACTAATGATGATATCTACATGGTGAGCTGTTCTTCAGGCTCACAAGAAGGAGAAACATAAACTGAGGTAATAAGTGCAAGGACAACTGCAACCTTTTGGGATTGCATCAAAAGGGTACAAATCCTTCCTCTCATACTCTTGAAGTTGATGTAGTGCAATATCTTGAAAATCCTAACAATAAATTTGAATACTTAAGAGCTTTGACGATTAAGAAGTATGATGGTGGTATCCCTTCGGAGGAAGATAGATAATTGTTAATGAATGTTGTCATGGCTCAAGATAAAGAGTATAACACTGGGAGAAAGGTTGTTAATGGAGTTTGTCCTCAAGCCAAACCTAAAATACCCTTTCTTATAAGTATTCCCAAATAATATCCTAGAAGAGAAACAGTTGCCAAAAGCTTTGTTGTCCCATGAAAAAATTACAGTCCTCCTCATGCCCAAGCTACCAAGAATCCCATGCCATCTAATGAATCTACTTGTCTCCATTCCAATGTTTCCTTACCAAAGAGTGTTCCATATGACATAGCCTAAGTATTGAGCCAAATCAAAGTGAGTGTTCCAATCATTGAGTTGCTTAGGATTCCTGAGCACAAGAAGAGAGCATTTGAGTACTTGGGATTGAAAGAGGAGAAGAGTACCCCAAGCAGAAATGTAAATGTTGTTGAAACTCCTCCTCAAATCATTGCAAACCTTGAAACACCACCAACATTAGAGGATCTTGGAGAAACACCTGAGGTATACTTGGGGACATCCTTGGTTGATTCCCAATTGAATTTTGATCCATTCTTTACAACTTTGATCATAAAGGATAGACTACTTCACAATTATATGTTTGATTCTGGTGCATCATGCAATGTCATGCCTCTAGAAGTCATGAATGAGTTGGATATCAAAGTGACAATAGCCTATGGAAATTTTACTCCCATGGACTAAAGAGAAGTGTCGGTAGTTGGTTATGTGAAGGGTTTAGTGGTATAACTTGCAGCCTATTCAGGGTAAGAATTTAAAGTTGGATGTTGTGATTGTTGATTGCCCTGCCAAATGGGGTATTCTTTTGTCAAGAAAGTGGGCTGCAAGTGTTGGTGGGACTATTCAAATGGACATTTCTTTTTCCACTATTCCCATTGAATGCCAGCCTTGTCAAGATCTATGGAGAAAAGAAGATGTTACACCTTATTGAAGATCCCAACAATGCTTCCTATGAGGTGTTATTTTTTGATGTTGATGTTGATAACTTTGTGGGGTTTGCTGATGGAAAAGAACACAAGATGGATCAGCCAAAGTGCCTTGAACATGTAGGTTCCCCTTGGACCTTTCTATTTGATGGAGCTTGCTCCAAATTTGGAAATGGTGCTAGTATAATTCTTATTTCTCCTAGCTTGGAAGAGTTTGTTTTTTCCTTCAAGCTTAATTTTGAATGTACTAACAACATTGTTGAGTATGAAGCCTTGTTGTTGGGTATGAGAATTGCATGGAAGTATGGTGTCAAGGAAATCATTAAAAAAGGATATTTAGATCTAGTTGTCAAACAAATAAGAAAACTATATGCTACAAAAAATCAGTGGATGAAGTAGTAAAAGCATGCAGTTTGGGATCTAATTGAGATGTTTGATTCCTTCAACATTGTGCATCATGAGAGAAGTTTCAATGATGCTGCTGAAAAGTTGGCAGTGTTGGGGTCAAGATTTGGAAATTGCACCGTTTCACGTTATTGTGAGTACAATATTGAAGTGTTAACTAGGCCAGCTGTCCCTGACAACATCAAGCATTGGCAAGTGTTTAATGATGATGCTCAAGTGTAAAGGTTCTTAAAAAATCAAGGTGAGTTTGCAAATCATAATATTGATTGGGAACCAATGGTGTGTGTGACTGAAGGAAGAGAGACTTTGTTTGGAAAGGATATTATCCAATTGAAAACTAACACCATTCCTAGAGGTCTTGTTACACTTGAGTCAAATTTTAACAATGTTGATTACATCATTAATAGAAACATGTCTACCTCAAGGGATGTGGAAGAGCATAACTTGGGTAATAATGATAAACCAAGAAAATTTTGGTTGGGAAACAATCTAAACAAAGAGGAAAAATAGTCCTATGTTCAACTATTGAAGAAATATCAAGACTGTCTTGCTTGGTCTTATTCAAAGTTGAACACATACAGAGAGGACTTATTTCAGCATGAGTTTCCTCTTGAAACAAATGTCAAGACCTTCAAACAAAATCAGAGGCCAATTAACCCACTCCTCTCCATGAAAATGCAAGATGAATTGAAGAAACTAAAGGAGGGAGGGATCATTCATCCCACAAGGTATTCATCTTGGGTTGAAAAATATTATGCCAGTCAAAAAGAAAAATGGAGATATCAGAATTTTTGTAGACTTCAGAAATCTAAATAGAGCTTCATTGAAAGACAATTATCCTTTTCCAAAACATGGAAAACATCCTACAGTTAGTGACTGGATCTGAATTGTTGTCCACCCTAGATGGTTTCTCTGGCTACAACCAAGTTGTTGTCAAGGAGTCAGAAAGATTTAAAACTTCCTTTACCACTCCTTGGGGAACATATGTCTATGTAAGAATGCCATTTTGGTCTTATGAATGATGGAGCTACTTTCCAAAGAGAAATGAATGTCACTTTTGCTGGTTACATAAATGACTTCATTGTAGTTTATCAGGATGATGTGACTATTTTTCAAGGAGTAGAAGAGATCACTTGCAGCACTTGGAAAGAATGTTGATCATATGTAGAGAATTTGGAATCTCTTTGGATCCAATGAAGTGCCATTTTGGAGTGCAAAAGGCCAATTTGCTTGGTCATATTGTTTCAAAGGCTAGTGTCATGATTGACCCTGAGAGGGTAGAAGCAATCAGCAAGGTGCCAATTCCAAGAACAAAGAAGGGCATCCAATCCTTCTTTGGGCAGATCAATTTCATTAGAAGGTTTGTGTCTAATTTTTCTGAATTGACTCTTCCTATTACATGCATGTTAAAGAAAGACCAAGTTATCAAATGGGAGGAGGTTGCTATTTAGGATTTTGAAGGAATCAAAGAAGCATTGAAACATGCACCTGTCTTGGCAGCTCTGAATTACAAGAAGCCTTTCCAAATCTTCTCCTTTACCTCTAAAAATACCATTACATCTGTTTTTCTGCAAAAGGATGAAGATGTGGCTGATAGGCCTATTGCCTTCTTTAGAAAGGCTTTACAAGCTACTAAGTTAAAGTACACAATCATGGAAAAACAAGCATTTACCTTGGTGAAAGCAACAAAGGTTTTCAGGCCTTATATCTTAAGTTCAAAAGTTGTTGCTTATGTTCCCCAAACCATGGTAAAAGACATCTTATCAGAGATGGAGATCTAAAGAAAAAGATGTAGATGGGTGAAAAAATTGTAGGAATATGACATGGATATCCAAACTAGAAAGTTGGTGAGAGGTTTTTCTTACTAAGCTCATGGCTGAGAGCAACTTGCAAACTGTGGAAGTGAATGCAATAGAGGAAGAACGGGAAGATGTTCTTGAGAAATTGGTAAGTTCTGAGTGGTACAAGGATGTAATATTTTACCTCAGACACCTATGTTGCCCTGATCATTTGAATAAAAATCAGAAAAGAGCCCTCAAGCTGGCTTCTCAAAAATACATCATCACTGACTTTGGGCTGGCTTGGAAGAACCCTAAAGGTGTCCTCTTGAAATGTATAACTGAAGATGAATCTCCCAAAATAGTTGTTGATTTCCATGGGGGAGTTTGTGGAGGACACTTTGCTAGTAGGATTTTAGCACAAAAAATTTTGAGAGCTGGTTATTGGTGGCCTACTCTCTTCAAAGATACAACCCTGCTGGTTAGAAAATGTGAAAGCTGCCAGCATTTCTCTAGAAGAATGAAAGCTTTAGGCTCCCTTCCTTTGTAGCCTATATCAATTGAAGATCCTTTCAAACAATGGGGAATAGACTTCATTGGTGAGATTTCAGACCCTTCCAGTGCTGGCCATAAGTGGATTCTTATAGCTATAGATTACTTCACTAAGTGGGTGGAATAAATCCCCACTAAAGAGGAAACACACCAAATTGTTATGGACTTCTTATTGAATCACATCATATGCAGATTTGGTGTGCCAGTAAAGATTGTTGTTGATAATGCCATGTGTTTCAGAGCTAATCCCTTGATGGTGATGTGCAAGGAGTATGGAACCAATCTGACTTATGCTTCAAACTATAACCCTCAAGGGAATGGACAAGCTGAGTCCAACAATAAGAACTTGTTGAAGATCATTAGGAGAACCTTGGAGTTGAACAAGAGAAAATGGGGAGTGAACAACTGAAATTTGTAGTTTGGGCTGATAGAATCACTGCCAAAAGATCTACTAGTAAGAGCCCATTTGAGTCTGTGTATGGAACTCAAGCTCTGCTGCCCTTACATCTGTAATTATCTTCATTTTAGTTTGTTCAACAACTTGAAGATCAAGAGGTCAGTCCATATGAAGCAAGGATTAATCAGATTGTTGAGCTGGATGAAGAAAGAAGAGCATCCCACCAAAGGCATGTCAGATTTAGAGAGAAGTTGAAGAGGTTGTTTGACAAGAAGGTCACTCCTAGGGCTTTTAATGTTGGAGATCTGGTTTTTTTGTGGGATAACAGACATGAAGATAAGGGAAAACATGGTAAATTTGATGTATTGTGGATGGGCCCTTACTCCATTGATATCATAATTGGTGAAAATACCTTTTTTCTAAAAGATTTAGATGGGTAATTGCTTGAACTACCTGTTAATGGCAGACATCTGAAGCATTTCTTAGATTAATCCCCAAATTTGAGGTATGCACAAACTTCTACAATTATCTTCATTTCAGTTTGTTCAACAACTTGAAGCTCAAGAGGTCAGTCCATATGAAGCAAGGATTAATCAGATTGTTGAGCTGGATGAAGAAAGAAGAGCATCCCACCAAAGGGATGTTAGATTTAGAGAGAAGTTAAAAGAGGTTGTTTGACAAGAAGGTCACTCCTAGGGCCTTCAATGTTGGAGATATAGTTTTGTTGTGGGATATCAGGCATGAAGATAAGGGCAAACATGGTAAATTTGAACCATTTTGGATGGGCCCTTACTTGTCAGTTTGGGGAATTGGTTTGGTAGGCATTTAAAGCATTCTTGGATTAATCCCCAAATTTGAGGTAGCCATTTTTGTATAGTCTTTATTGGGTCTTGTCAGTTTTTTTTCTATTCCCTGCATTTTTGAATCCATTTTGACCCAATGGTTGTTTTTGGCACTTGGTTTGCTTCTTTTGTTCTTGTGGCACTCGTTGGGAGTGCCCATTCCTAAGCAGGAGCCGATGTTGGTGCCATTTTTGAGCTTGCACCGTTTTACTCTAATTTTTCCTTCATTTTGTGTGCTTTGAAACGTTTTTATCTCTAAAATTAGTGGTCTACAACTTTTCCCTCCAGTCTTGAATGCCTTGAAATGCTCACAAACTTGTTGTTTTTTCCCCAATTTGAAAGAAATCTACATGTGTGCCCTGTTTTGTGCCCTAATTTTTCCAAAATCTGTGGGCTCTGCCATTTTTCCTTTTTTCCCGATCGTGGAAGTTTAAAATTGATCAATTTGCACTTATATGCCATTGAAAATCCAATTCCATGATAAAAAATGCTTTAAAAACATGTTTCAGTTGGTTCAATTTTGAGAAATTTGTCGTCCTTAGTGAAAAAAATAAAATTCTAGGGCATCCCTGGCATTTTCTATGTTTTGACGGTCAGACAGGCATCATTTACCCATCAATTTCTTCTTCATGGTTAGACAGGTGTCATTTTCCCATCAATTTCTTCTTCAACATTCATCAGCAACGTGGCTTGTTCTAATTGGCTAAGGGACGGTGGAAAATTGTTTTAATTTATCGTTCTTTTCTTTTTTGGTAAAAGGGTGAATTTTGTCCCATGGCTTCACTTTACTCTGATTGGTTCTAATGTTGTTGACATGTCCTCTTTTGATTGGATGGAAAGTAGTGGGTATTTTTGTTCCTTAAGACATTTTGGAAAAAGAGTTAAAGTGCAAAGAAAATGCCTAGGTCCTACAGTTAATCACAAGTGGACACGTGTCACGTTTGCATCAAAGGTGGGAATGGAGGCTGGCGGAAGACTTAGAATTTTTTTTATTTTTGGTGAAAGGGAACAAAAGTTGTGAAAATGGTTATGGGTACGTAGGCCAATTAGGAGTGGACATGTGGCTGGGAAAGGTAGAGGTGCGGGAGTGTGGAGTAAATGGTGAAAAATTTCCTTTTTAGAAAATGTTGTTAAAATATAAATAAGAGTGTTGTTGTTGCAAATCAGCAGCACCCCTGGATGCAAATCAAGGTTCTAAGTTGATGTTTAGGGCATCCAGTGTGATTGCACAACATTGAAACCTCTCTCCAAGTGTGGGACTTGCAAGATGAGAGAGGAATCTCCAGATTAGAGGCTGGTTCCTCAAACTCCTCTGATTAGATCTATTATTTGCACAACTGCAGAGGTTCAAATCCTAATTTTATCCTAGATTTGCAAGGAGACAGGGATAAGAAATGTAAAAATTGAAACTAAACTAATGATGGTGATGCACCAAAGGAGTGGTGAACATTTCTTGCTCATGCAAATAGACACAAATCAGAAATTGCAGCATAAAACATCATGCACAGGTTTATAAGCTGTAATCAAAGGTTTGAAATGAAACAAACAACACATGCAAAGGACTGAAAGCATTCATAGAGCCTGCATTGTGATTTTCAACATCAAAATCCTTGCATTCCAACACCAAAGAGGAAAAAAAAGGCCTGTTACAATCCCTGGAAGGTGTGATACTTCTAAAATCACTTGCTAAAGATGAAAACAGAAGCTTGCTGTGCAAAAAAGTGTTCAACTCATCAAAAAATGAGCAAAATCTGGCTTTTACAGTGCATGGGTTGAGCTCAGGAGAGAGAAAACATGAAAAAACATTGGGAGCCCATTCCTCATTGACCAAAACACATTAAAAATAGCATGGAGTGTCCTTACAAACCCATGCCCTTGAAATTTTTGACCATACTGGAGAAGAATGCGACCCATTTCGCATTAAAATTGGGTTGTTGAAACGTCAGTTCTGTCCATAGGGCGCATACCAGAAGTGTTTTTTGATTTTATCCCTCAAAACTGAACCAAAATTCAAAATTTACCGATGGAATCCTGTAGATAATTTTACCAGCTTTCCATTGATATAAAGAACGTGAAAATATGAGCTCTGGATCGTAAGTTATGGCCGTTTGAAGATTTCGGGCAAAAACAGGCCCAAAACGGATCGACAGGAAAAAAATTCGAATTTTACCTCTTTTTGCATTTGAATTTTTTTTTGAAAAATCCCCGTGCTCCACCTTCTAGATGACACGTGTCAAGCTCTGATTGGCTCAGGCCTGACCCTCCAAAAATTCCCACGGCCTTTTCCCCTTGAAAATTTGACATTTTTACTTTTGGGAAAAAAATTCCTTTTCCCCCCGCACTCCGCCTTCCGGGACACGTGTCGGTGTCTGATTAGTTGACAGGGGCCACGGGATTCCTTTTCCTTTTGAGTTTGTTGGCGGAACTTAGTAAAAAAATTTAAAAAAACTCTCCGAGCCCAAACTCCCTGAGGACCATAGGACACGTGTCCTATTTTCATTAGGCGCGGGCCGTCTACCCCAAACTTTCCCTTTGAAATTTTACAAAACACTTAGCCATTTTTTTCCCTTTGCCTCGGATGGGTCTTCTGCTTGTGACACATGGCAACCTGCTACTGGACGCAGGCAATGCGGGGAAAATTTTCCATTTGAGATTTTTGGCAAAACTTAACCCAAAAACCTAACTTCACCCCCGACACCCGTCATCCCTCTTCGACACGTGGCAGCATGCCATTGGCTCAGGCCAAATTTCAAAAAATTTCCTGCGCCAAAACACTTAGTCAAAATTTTTCACTCCGCCTCCCCCTTTTGACACGTGTCACGCCCTGCTTGGCTCGGCGGGGTCCGCGGGCAAAAAATTTTCCTTTTGCAAATTTTGACCAAAACTTGAAAAAAAATCTAAGTTTTCTCTCCTCTCCGCCACCTCCTGGGACACGTTGCAGCTTCCTATTGGCCGCGGGCTTCCAAGGGGAAAATATCCCACAAAAACTCCGCCGAGCCATAACTTGAAAAATATGAGGAGTTAGGAGGAAAACTTTACCTTTCTGGAAAGCTGAGAGAGAGAGCTCTATCTAATGGTGCCACTTCCAGAAAGATTTGAGTGCCTGAAAATCAAAAAATGGAGACTGAGGCACAAGAGAGGCAAGAACACAAGGAGTTAGCCACAAAAATGAGCAGGGGCACATTTTGGATAACAATTTTGGTGACTCAGAGGGGTCATCTACCTACTAGATGAAAATACCAGTTGCCTGAAGCAGTCTATTGGGCATGGAGTCATCAAATTTTCTTTTTGGAACCCCAACTGACTTAGAATGTTGCAAGGAGGAAGATGGAATATCACCTGATGGAAGCAAGGACTGCAAAACATCTCCAGGGACAACAAGCTGTGCCAAAGAACTTAGGGAAAGCAAAACTAACCCACAACAAAACAATGTGCACAAGCACTTGAGGGAATGGAAACCTAAGCTAATATTTACAAGGTGGAGAATTTCCCTTTAGAAGCAATGCTTTAGATAGATTCCATTGACTGGAATATGCAGTTCTTCACCATCCAATGAAGCCAATTGGAAGGAATTGATGTTCTTACACTTCATGACCATGTATGGGCCACTCCAAATGGCATCAAATTTTGAATGCCTTCCCGGTTTTACTCTATCTGCATCCCATTTTAACACTAGATCTCCAACCTGGAAAGATCTACTCTTGGCCTTCCTGTCAAAGGTCTTCTTGATCAAAGCTTGATCCTTCTCCATTGCTTGGGATGCCTGATCCTTGATCTCTTACAGCTCCATCAACTCTGCATATCTCACCTCCATGGGCTCAAACTCCAACAGCTCCAACTGTTTCATGAGTTCCAATGTTGGCAACTCAAGAGACATGGGAAAAATTACCTCTCTTCCATAAATAAGCCTGAATGGAGAGTTACCCGTGGATCTCTTGGGAGTTATCCTATCAGCCCATAAGGCTGATTTCAGTTTGGTATGCCAAGACCTCTGATTCTCATCAAGATTTCTCCTAATGATCCTCAACAAGTTCTTGTTTGTAGACTCAGCCTAGACATTACCTTGAGGGTAATAGTTTAATGAAGTACTTAGGTAGATCTTGTTCTTGACAGCCCAATCATTCACCTTGGATCCAATGAATGCCAATGCATTATCTAAGATTATTGTAGCAGGTATGCCAAATCTGGTTACTATGCCTTCATAGAAGTCTAAGATGCTAGACTCATTTGCCTCTTTGAGCGCTATTGCTTCAGTCCACTTGGTGAAGTAGTTTGTGGCTATTAAAATCCATTTGTGCCCTTGGCTTGAATTGGGATTAATGACTCCAATGAAGTCCAAACCCCATTGCATGAATGGCTGGTCAACTGAGATTGGATGCAATGGAAGGGAAGCAAGTCTCTCTTTTCCTGTGAAGAATGCACAATTCTTACACCTCTTGATCCATGCAAAGCAATCACTGAAAATCTTGGGCCAATAATAACCAACCTTCATCATTTTTAGAGCTATCACTCTCAGTACAAAATGACCACTAGCTGGTCCACCATGGAACTCTTCCAACACCCTATGAATCTGATTTGTGCTAATGCATCTCAGCAGCACTCCATTCATATCTTTCTTGAACAAAACACCGTTTAGTATGGCATATGGGACAGCCTGCAATCTGAAGTGTCTTCTTTGGGTATTTTTCATCTCTGAAGGGCATAGACCTGTGCTTAGGAAGTGTATTATACCTTGGGTCCAACAAGGAGTGGGGACAACATTATCCTCTTCTTGAGTGCTACCTTGCACATGGCTATCTTGAACTATCAAAACAGCCTCTTCTTTATTGCATACTCCTTTTTGCTTGCCCAGAATCAGCTGCTCACACAATCCTTTTCCTCTTACCAGCTTGGTGACCTTGATCTCAATGTCATACTCCATGACATGAGTGATCCAACCTGCCCTTTTCTCATTCAAATCCTTGTTGAGGAGGAAGTCCTTTACTCCTGCATGAGAGACCAACAACTGAACCTTGTTGTTTGAGACTAGATGCTTGAATTTCTTCAAGCTTCTGATTATTGCAAGTACATGCTTCTCAATAAAAGAATATCTCACCTCATAGTCATCTAGGCTTTGGCTGAAGAAAGCAATTGGCTGTTCATCATTGTCCTTGTTCTGTTGTACCAAAATGGCAGAAATAATATCATTACCTCCAAATGCATAGAGGATGAAATCCTTGGAGAAATCCGGGTTGATGAGAGTTGGTGCTTGGGAGATGGCTTATTTGATTGCTTCAAAACTCTCCTTGCCTTCTTCTATCCACTTGAAAGCCATGCTTTTCTTTAACATTTTGGTGATAGGTTTGACAAGGGCTGCAAAATTTGGGACAAACCTCCGAACAAAGTTTATCCTCCCCAAGAAACTCTGAAGGGCTTTCTTGTGGCTTGGCAACGGTAGTGCTCTTATGGCTTCAACCCTCTCTGGATCAATTGCTAATCCTTCTTTGGAGACAATATGGCCAAGGATATTTCCTTCATGTGAAAGAAAGATACACTTCTTAGGGTTCAATGACACTCCAAATCTCCTGCACCTCGTGAAGACTTGTCTCAAATGAGAGAGGTGGTCTGCTGCATTTTTGGACAAAACAGTGATATCATCAAGGTATATCAGCACCATGTTGTTAATCAAACCTTTGAACGCCATGTCCATTGCTCTTTGGAAGGTAGCACTAGCGTTGGATAGCCCAAATGGCATTTTCCTGTATGCATAAGTTCCCCATTTGGTTGTGAAGGCTGTCTTGAACTGGTCTTCTTCCTTCACCATAATCTAATTGTAGCCTGAGTAGCCATCAAGTAGTGAAAACCTCTCGGAGCCAGCCACAACTTGCAAGATTTTGCTCCATGGAAGGGAGTGGGTAATGGTCCTTGAGAGATGCTCTATTCAAGTCTTTGAAGTCAACACACAATCTGATCTCTCCACTCTTCTTTCTAACTGGAACCAAGTTGGCAACCCAACTAGAATGCTTGATTGGGAATATGATCCTTGACTCAATCAGCTTGTTCAATTCTTTCCTCATGAGAGGCTCCATGTGTGGATTGACTGGTCTTTGTTTCTACCTAACAAGCTTAGTATTTGGATCCAATTCAATGGTATGTTGAGCTAAGTTAGGATTGAAACCTTTCAAGTCTTCATAGCTCCAAGAAAACACATCAGGGAACTCTTGACACAGCTGTATGAACTCATACCTTTCTTGTTCAGTTGTCATCTTTCCAATTTGCAATGGTTTGTTCTCTTCCACCAAGATGGATACTGAATCCTCCCTCTTGACCTGAATGTTTGCTTTCTCCTTCCTAAACTGATCATTGGGATTAAAAATGGACTCCAAAGTGATAAGTCCCTTGGGCAGCTTGTTAGTTCTCAGCTGTACCACTTGGTCACCATATTGCTGTTCCAATTTTTCCTGATTTTTAGCTGAGAACTCAGCTTCTTCTTACAGGAAATGGATGATTTGCTGGTCATTTTCAAACACTTGCCAACTGACATTGTTATCCGGCACTGACGGCCTCACAATCACATCGATGTTTGGCTGTACCTTGTCTTGTTGAATGCTTTCCACAATGTCAAAGGCTGCCCCTACTGCTGCAAGCCTGTCAACAGCTTGGTTCTCTTTCCTAGGAATGGATTTGATGCCAAAACCCTCAAAATCTTCCATGAGGTCCCACACCCTGTTCTTGTAGCACTTAAGTAGATCATTCTTGGAAGCATGTTGTCCCTTGACCTGATTTACAATCAATTCACTGTCACCAAAGACTTGCAAGTTCTTTATTCCTCTCTTTATTACCCAATACATCCCTTGCACCAAGGCTTCATATTCAGCAGTGTTATTGGAGCATGCAAACTGAAATCTAAAAGCTGAATAGTACTTTACTCCTTGAGGTGAAAGAAGCATGGCTCCACCTCCTGCACCTTGTCTACTCCTTGATCCATCAAAAAACAGCTGCCATACCTCATTGTCATCCTTATGGTTTGGCTTGGTGATGTTAGAAATGGGCTAATCTTCTTGCTATCCAAAATTCACCCCCAGGGTAATTTTGACAACATGCATCAGAAGGAATCCCAACAGGTTGATAAAATGGAAGAAATGCAAAAAATTCGGTTGCAGGACTTGTTATCCAAAATTCACCCCCAGGGTAATTTTGATAACATGCATCAGAAGGAATCCCAACAGGTTGATAAAATGGAAGAAATGCAAAAAATGCGGTTGCAAGACTGTTTTGATGGATTTCGGGTCTAAAGGGCTCAGGTCGTACCAGTTCGGGTTGAGCTAAGGTTCATCGTATCAAATCTTGGAGGCCAGGAAAAATCGTGAAAGCTAAGTCCCAAGTCCAGGCAGTAGGGGACAGTTGGGACATTGGGGCGCAAACCGGCCGAAAGGGCGCCAGGTAGTCTACACAGCATTTGGGACATCCGAGCCAAAGGGACGCGTGGGACGCGGAAATCCGAACTGGACGAAAAGTGGAAAAAATTGATTAACTGTTGAAAAAGGCAGCCCGGAACAGTTGGGCCAAAGGTACGAGAAGTACGCGAACCAGCCGGATTGGCCGAAATGAGAACTTTCATACTAAGCAGTTGCCTCAGACATCTGGGCTGCAAGGGCCCGAACCGGCCGGTTCAGTTAAAATGGGAAACTTCAGCACAAGGACAATCGGGCCAAAGGGACGCGTGGGACGCGGATAGCCGAAAAAGCTGAAAGTGAATGGAAATGCGACACGTGTCACCGGCCGAATGAGGAACAAGGAAGCCCATTTCGGGCGGATCGGGAGTTTATGTCCCAAATGGTTTGGGACATCCAGGACAGAAGGATGTGAAGGGCATGAAAATCCGGCAGACCCGCGAGCCAATCAAAGCATGCCATGTGTCACAGGGGAAAAGGTCCAAAAGTCAAAGGGTGATTTTTGAGGGGTCAGCCCGAGCCAATCAGAAGAGGACACGTGTCCTATGGAGCAAGGAATATGGAGTAGGGAAAGAGAGAGAATTACGCATCTAATCAATGTGTGCCATGTGTCATCCAGGTGGCAGAGCGCGGGAAAGATCTTCAAAACATAGTTTCGCCTGTTTTGTGCCCTCAAACTTCAAACGGCCATAACTTTTGACTACGAGCTCTGATTTCACAAAATTGGACTTTCTGGAACGAGCGACGTCCTCTATGCCTCAAAAACTAGATTTCTTAATTTTGATGAGGGTAGATATGTTTAAATGAAGGAAATGTGTTCGGCTCTAGTCAGTTAATGCTCATTCCTGACAAATGACAGAAAATGCCTGCTAGACCCAAAATAGCTGCCCGCACTCAGAAGGCCATAACTTTTGCATTTCTCAACGAAATCGCACAAAGTTGGTACCATTGGAATCATGGCTCTGAGCCCGACGCACAGCAATCAAGAAATTCTAGATTTGATGAGAGATTGATTGAGATTTTTAACAAAACGTGGCCGGGTTCAGAACAGTGTTTTATTTGGTAGTTAGGAGTGCAATTAAGAGGCATGGTCATCATTCTTTCTCTACTGCAGCACATGGGACAGTATGGGGAGCCTTTTGCAAGTAATATACAATCATTTCACTCAATTTAATGCCTCTTACAGGTGGTTGAAGGACAGATTTCAGGATTTCCATTTTTTCCTTCTCTTTTCCTTCTCATTTTTTCTATAAATTGGAGTGTTGGGCTCATTGTAAATAGAGAGTTTTTGGGTAGCAAAGCTCTGCAAAAATTTCTTTGTGAAGACAGTGTGTTGCAGGCCCTTGTAGTGGACTCCTTACACGGTGATCTAGGCCCTTATCTTGTAATAGACTGAACTGTGCATATCATGAAGCAATAAAATATCAGTTTGTGGATGTATCTTCCCCTGCTGTGTTTTCTTGCATTCTTCTTGCCCCTTTAATCTTTCTACAAGAATATTGTGTCTTTTATTATGTTCTTGCAGGTATTCATTATCATTGTGTATGCTTGGAATATTGTTGTGAATGTATTTTGCTAGATTATGGTGAACTGTCATCACCTCTTCTAGTGTGCACTTTGCCTCTGTATTTCACACATTTGGAGATTACTCTCACACCCTCCTTTTCTGGTGTATCACCGCTTTAGTGTAGGCTTTCATTTTATGCATTCTCTCTCTCTGGTCCCTTGGAATTTTAGATTAGAATAGCTAGTTTCCCCTGCATTAGAGTAGATTGTGGCAGGTAGTTTAGGAGTAAGAACCAGCTTTCTCTGGAGGTCTATCTCAAGTAGCAAGTCCCACAACTTGGAGATAGTACCCATGTTATCTAATCACACTGGATGCCTAGAGTGATCAAACTAGAAATCTAATCAACATCAAGGGGTGTTGTGATTCGGTGATAACACTTCTTCATGTATGCAATAGACCCATAGCTTAGATTCTTCTACTTCTTGATAAGGATCAAAAGCATGTACCTTGTTTGTCCATTCATCAAGGGTTAGATCCGGGATGCTTCCAACCTTGGTGTCAGCTTCATCAATGCTTGGATGATCTTCTTGATCAAACGTTGAACAATTGGCATTGATCTGACTTGGAGTGTAGGGCTCAATGTGGAAGTTTGTAATAGGTTTAGACCTGATTGTAGCTTTGGTTCCATACCTTGTTCTGAACAGCATGTGTGACCAATCAGTAGACAAATATCCTCCAATTTTGGCTATGAAGTCCCTTGACAATCATAGGGCAAAGAGTGGTGGAAGGTCTATAACTGATACATCTTGTAAGACAACGACATTTGGACATGCATGCAATGTAAGACTCAAGTTCCTAATCACTCCAACTGTTGTTACTGCTGTCCCATCCAGCTGCACTACCCCTTTGGATATGGTTTCATACTGGAGCCCTAGCTGATCAACTATTTGTTTAGGCATCACTGAGCTACTTGCCCCAGAATCTATCATGCAATTGTGCACTAACTGATTTCCAATGTTTAATGAAACATAGAAAGGAGGGGGATTCAACATTTTACCCTTGCTGTCCTCCATGATTCCCCTCAGGCTGGGCAGCATTTGTGAGCACTTTCTCTTGCATCTGAACTTGCTGATTTGAAGTTGGCTAGTCCTTTATGGCAGCTTGTAGAAAATCTCTTTGGCCTGGGATAGATAGGGATTCCCACATTGATATATTTACATTTGTCTTCTTCATCTGATCAATGATACTGAATGGTGATGAAGGATCTCTTTGATGTCCCTTGCTTGGCACATTCACTCCTTGCATGTGGGGTAGCAACAACTGGTATTTGATTAGGTCTAGGAGATATTCTTGGCTGCCCTTGTGCATTTCAAATTGGATTTTGTTTGCCAACCATTTTTGGAGCCATAGAAGGTTGGAGATTGGTTGGAGCTAATGGTTGTTCTTCACCCAAATTCCTTCTTTTTGATCTTGTGTTGGCTGCAATCACCTTGAGAAACTACTTGATTCATGCCACAGAAATCTTATGCTTGCCAGTTTACCAATGTGGTGTCATTTGGGGCTGATTGCTGTTGGAATGTTTCTTGTTGTTGGTTGTTTCCTTGACTGCCTTCACCCTCCACACCAGTAGTTGTCACCATTAATGTTTGATTCAAAGCACCATTAAAGCACATAGATTGGTTATGAGGTTCATTACATGGAAAACACCAATCATACTCCTGAGAAATGTTATTTTGTGTTGGCACCAATGCCTTAGAGGCAGATATAGCATTAGGATTATAGGGCTGAAATGGTCTATTGGCAGGAGGCCTTGTTTGATTTATATTTGCAGCTGGATTAGGTGGTCTTTGTGGTTGGTATGGCTGCCTGTTAGGCTGAGCTTGGGGGCTGATAAGAAGGTCTAAAACCTTGGGCTTGTTGCCTCTTGAGAGTAACCAGCTCATTGCCTAAATTTTGTAATTGCTTCATGACTTCTTGAAGCTCATTTGGGGAACTTGGAGATGAAATAGATGCTTCATTTGAACTCTGATTTCTAGGAGTGGGAGAAGGAGCCAAATTAGGTGCTTGATTAGTGTTTGGGCTCTCTAAACTTGGAAACAATGGCATGGGAGGTCTAGGGGCTAGTTTGCCAGCTTGGATCAAACAATTTTCAGCCCTAATGGCAATGTTATAAGCCATAGGGATAGTTATGCCTCCCATAGACTGAATCAACATAGAAATATCAGAATTTAAAGCTTTGAGGTAGTAGAGAAAAGCACCTTCTACTGCTGGCTTGAATGCCACTAGAATTATCTCCCGAGTCTTTTGAAATCTGAAGTTGAAATCAGTCAGCTGCTCATTGGGAGCTCTCTTGATGGTTGTCAGCTACTCCAAAAGAGACAAGTTGTCTCCCTTCTCTCCAATTTTTTCATGAAGTGTTATACATAGCTGGTTCCAATTCTGAATAGAACCTGAGGCAAGACTTCTAAACCATTGCAATGCTTTCCCCTTGAATGAAGATGCCAACAATTTGACACCCACTTGCATCTCATTGATTTCATGAATTGCACAAAGGTTGGAAATGTCTTTAACATGATCACCTGGAGTAGTCTGATTCTCTCCAGTGAAGTATGGAATGTTCTTCAAGGCTGCAATTGGAATTGGATGTTGTGCATTGAGGGAAAGTGGGCTGCTGCCTGTGAAATTGACATACGGATTCAGTGGTTGCGCCATTCTAATTGGTCTTAAAATCCTTGTTGACTGAATGAAAGGCCTACCAGGTGGAGGAGTTGAGAGAGTTCTGTTTGGTGGAGATGGAGACCTTTGAATCCTTCTTCCTCTTTTCCTTCTTCTTGGAGATAACTGTAGGTATTCAAACAACACCTCTTCTTCTCTAGCTCTTGACCTTGTGGTGATTCTTCTCATGAGTTTTCAGGCCTGTCCTGCTGAAACCAGTTGATTCTTCCCCTTGGAGTCGCTAGATGTGCAATTTATAGCTCTTTTGAAGCAAGAAAATTGTAGCAGATGCACATCAACTTTGCTGTGATAAAAATGAGACCTCTAAGGTCCCACCGAGCGTGCCAAAACTGTTGTTGCAAATCAGCAGCACCCCTGGATGCAAATCAGGTTTCTAAGTTGATATTTCAGGCATCCAGTGTGATTGCACAACATTGAAACCTCTCTCCAAGTGTGGGACTTGTAAAATGAGAGAGGAATCTCCAGATTAGAGGCTGGTTCCTCAAACTCCTCTGATTAGATCTATTATTTGCATAACTGCAGAGGTTCAGATCCTAATTTTATCCTAGATTGTAAGGAGACAGGGATAAGAAATGGAAAAATTGAAACTAAACTAATGATGGTGATGCACCAAAGGAGTGGTGAACATTTTTTCTCATGAAAATAGACACAAATCAGAAATTTCAGCATAAAACATCATGCACAGGTTGATAAGCTGTAATCAAAGGTTTGAAATGAAACAAACAACACATGCAAAGGACTGAAAGCATTCACAGAGCCTGCATTATGATTTTCAACATCAAAATCCTTGCATTCCAACACCAAAGAGGCAAAAAAGGCCTGTTACAAACCCTAGAAGGTCTGATACTTCTAAAATCACTTGTTGAAGATGAAAATAGAAGCTTGCTGTGCAAAATAGTGTTCAACCATCAAAAAATGAGCCAAATCTGGCTTTTACAATGCATAGGTCGAGCCCAGGAGAGAGAAAACGTGAAAAAACGTGGGATCCATTCCTCATTGACCAAAACACATTAAAAACAGCATGGAGGTCCTTACAAACCCATGCCCTAACATTTTTGACCATACTGGAGAAGAATGCGACCCATTTCGCATTAAAATTGGTTGTTGAAACATCAGTTCTATCCATAGGCGCATACCAGAAGAGTTTTTTAATTTTATCCCTCCAAAATAAACTAAAATTCAAAATTGACCATGGAATCATGTAGATAATTTTACCATCTTTCCATTGATATAAAGAACGCAAAAATCTAAGCTCTGGATTGAAAGTTATGGCCATTTGAAGATTTAGGGCAAAAACAAGCCCAAAACGGATCAACGGGAAAAAATTTCAAATTTTACCTCTTTTTTGCATTTAGAAAATGTTTTCAAAAATCCCCGCTCTCTGCCACCTTCTAGGACATGTGGCAGCTTCCTATTGGCCGTGGGCTTCCAAGGGGAAAATTTCCCAAAAAAACTCCGTCGAGCCATAACTTGAAAAATATGAGGAGTTAGGAGGAAAACTTTACCTTTCTGGAAAGCTGAGAGAGAGCTCTATCCAATGGTGCCATTTCCAGAAGTTTTGAGTGCCTAAAAACCAAAAAATGGAGACTGAGGCACAAGAGAGGCAAGAACACAAGGAGTTAGCCACAAAAATGAGTAGGGGCACATTTTGGATAACAAGTGTTTCCCTGCAACCAATCAGGTGAGGACACGTGTCCTATGGGAGGACGGAGCCATGGAGGAAAAATAGAAAAAAATTCTTTTTCCAAAAAGAGGCAAAATGTTTAAAATTAAGCAGCGAATCCGTATCCAGTCACTTTAGGACATGTGTCAGGGACAGAATCAGAGATGCCGACCCACAGAGATAATTTGGAAAATTTTATTTTTTCCAAAAAAGGTGGAAATGTGTCGAATTGGTTTGTGATTCCAATGGGGCCAACTTTGGGACACCTTTTAGGGATAGAATCTAAGGTGTAGGTCCATGGGGATAATTTGGAAAATTTTCTATTTTACAAAAAGGTGGAAAAGTGTAGAATCAAGCCGCGATTCTACTGGGACCCACATTGGGACACGTGTCAAGCTCATTTTCAAAGGGCAGAGGGGCGAAGAAAAATGTCAATTTTTTGCATTTTTCCAAAATTGTTAAAATGTCAAAAAGTGATCCCAAGCCCATTTCCAATCACATTATGACATGTGGAGGGCTCAGATTAAAGGATAAAGGAAGATTAACAGTAACTGTGCATTTTTCAATTTGGCTGCCATTTGAGCTCCATGAAGCTTGGAGATGTGATTGTTGCATCAATTTTCACCAAATTTTTGGCAAATTCATGTTATCTGTGTCTGGAAGGACTAATGCAATTGGTTTTGAGGATCAATTTTAAGATCAAAGATGTTTTCAAAATGAATTTTTTCCCTAACCCATCCAAAACCGTGAAATACCAGATCTAAAAGTTGTAGAGTCAAATTTTAGAGGGATAAGGATGCAATAATGAAAGGAAGGGGGTCTACATGCTTTGAAGATGAAAAACATGCCTCTAAAATGGATAATTATGTGAATTTTGTAATGATTCATCTCATTTTGACATAATTGGTAACTATTTGGACGTGTTCTGTCAAACGTATCTGTCTACGAATCATGAGGAATTTTTGTAACAAATTTGATCCTTTGGCATATTATTTTCTTGGGAAAGAAGGCTACAAGGAGATTGTAAGCTATATATTGCATGAATTTGTCATGCAAAGGGTTGGAAGAGTTTAAAAAATCCTATAAAACTAAAAATTTCACAGGAAAATATGGGAGGAATCCCATTCTCTGAGTGACCACCTGAGAAACTCATATAACTCTCTCTGTATAAGATTTGAAATCATGTTAAGTTGGTTACACATGTATAGCCATTAACAAGCTCTAATATTGTTTTTCAAAACATTCCCCTACTGATAAATCTGATCATTTTTTAGTTATTTTGTGTTATCTTTGGGAAAAATATGTGAATGCTTACATTTCAGAATGCATTTCAAATTTGTGTTTCTTGTTTCCTGTTGCAGTCTTGTGTTTAAAATCTCTCTTGATCATACATGGTCTCATTTCTTGTTGATAGTTTAGTGGCATTTGTAATCTCACATTCAGAAGAGCTTTCATTTGATAAAGAGATAAACAAATTTAAAATCGCTTTACCTTCCTTAACTTCAGAGATTGTTTGTAAACCTTTGGGTGTACCTTAGGTCATGATTAAATAGTGATTAATAAATGCTTCATTGGTTCATTCGAACTCAATATTTTTTATAGATGATCAAATATTGTGTGGAAAAGTGCAGATATGGGCCTCCATTTGATGCACATATCTTGGTTGAAGGGATGATTAACCATTTTGATACTTTCTACTATTAAGTTTCTCCATACTTTTCTGAAATCCTCAAAGAGTCTGGTGGACCTTGGTTTGTATTGTGTAAACTCCCACCCAAAAATCATTCAAAACAACTAATCCTACCTTGTTTTACCCCTGTTTTGACATGTATACCCACAGAAGATAAAAATCCATTTGCTAAAGTATGTAGAATAGACCAGGATTTCAAAATGTCTATAGTAACCCTTGCCTTGCATTGAAAGTGTCTCCATAATCTGGAAGTGACAACTTGTGAAAGTCAGATTTGGAGTGTTAATCATATTTTCCCAAGGCATTTTCATACTATTTTTATAAATTGAGGGATATCTTCATCTCCTTCACCATTTGAGGGTTACAAAATAGGTTTTCTTACCTTGGTTGAAAGGCATAACCTAAAATAGTTAGGACAAGTTCAAGTCCTATTTGAGTGCTATCCATCTCTCCACAAATTTGAGTGCCAGTTAGATCATATCCCTGACCTCAAAATGACACACATCATGATATATTTGTCTTCAAGCTTCTTGTCATGTCTTTGATGCTACTCAGACTGAAAAGGAGAAAAAAATTGGGTACCAATAAAAGGCATGGTAATTTTGAAACACGTGCTTAGTACCTTATTTGGATCATTGGTTTAACCCATTCTTTACTCTTGCATCGCTACCACACCTTTTCCTCTTATGCGTACTACCTTAGGAAAGCTTACCACCAGGCTGGGATCTCCACCCATGCTTCCATATTCCTTCTTTACACTCTTAATCTCCATCTACTTGAGTACCTCATCAACGCTGTTCTCTACCTCCTACTACACCAAGTCCCTTATGATACCCACTACCTCCCTTTCTGCAGAATCCTCTATTTACTCCTTGGTGAGGCTTGGGGTTCTTTGATCCTTTGTATTCACGTCCTTAATTTCCCCCTTGTCGTCAGTGTCTCCTTCATCCTCATCCTTATCTTCACTCCCTTCCTTGGATTCATGTACATCATACATGGGATGGTACTAAGCCTCTTCACACTCTTTGTCATCTCTGTCACCCTTATAAGTCTCAAGGCTCTTTGCTTCTAATGAGTCCACCTTTTCTACTACATGTTTCTTCTTCGTAACTGGTGATTCCAGTATAGGAGACTCTTCCTTCTATTATTCAGTAGGTGACTCCTTCCTTGCTGGAGATTCTTCTTTTTTAGGGGGGAGTTTCTTACTATGGCGTCTCCTCTTTAGGTGTCTTTTCTTTTTCCTCTTCGGGGGACTTATTTCTCTATGCATAGGTGTTTGCTTTTACACTCAACTCTTGTGCACCTGAAGATTGTGTTGTCTACATACTTGGTGCCTTTTTCTCAAGAGCCTCCTCTCTCTCCCTATTCCTTAGCGCAACCTTATTTCTTATGGTAGGGTATTCTAGGATTGAGACATCATTTTCCACATAGGCATCATTCTCATATTTTAACCTTATGTGTAGGTATACCCTTGCTATGGTTCTTCCAGCAATAATCAAGGTCATTGGCTTTATCATGTGTACATCATGGGAGACATACTTCTCCACATAGGCATGCTTCTTTGGGTATATCAGAGTCCTACGTAGCTCGCGGTAGTATTAGTCCACCACACTGAGATCAAACCTCAGCCTTTTCACATACTTGAAGTGGATGACCCCAGCTTGGAAGTATTTTGTAGTGAAGGAGAAAGATAATTTGCATCATGTGCTCTTGGTGTTGTCTACCAAAGTGAACCTGCCAATACATAAATGTTGGTATACTACAAACTCGGCTTCTTCTTGCACTAGATCTTGCAATTGCTCGAGTATTGTTCACTCGGGCCCGAACACGTCACGCATTCGCTTATACCATTTCTTTAAGCACACCTTGTGAGCGGTCATCATTGTTTCGCAAATATACGTCTCAAATCTTTTTTCCGTGGTGGGGTTCTCATTTGGGTACTCCCATACAAATTTGTTTGGCCCATCGGGAACTCCAATTTCTAAAAAGATGATGGTAAGGAGGATGTTACCAAACATGATTTTTTCTCCGTCGCGCATGGCACTGATGATCTCTTCTGCTATGAATGTTGAGAAGTTGTAGATGGTTCCTTCTGAGATCTTTCAACAAACATTCAACCAGGCCTTGTTGACCCGTGTCCACCTCCCCTGTCCATTCAGCTTTGATACTAGGTGCATTGCCATCCTCATCACAGGGTCGGAAATTGCTGATATGTTGAAGTACCGTGATCCCTTCTTATAGTCATAGGCCTCCACAATTTTCTTTATGTCCTCCTTGTCATCAAATTCATCATCAAACAAATCTCCCTCATAGGTTAGACTAGTAAATTTGGAGATTAGTAGGGGATTTATCCTCATCCTTCATCCTGCAAAGTAGAAATGGTCTTCATGCACACGTGACATTAGCCATTGGTAAAACCACTTGGGTTTGCCAAAATACGGAAACTCATAGAGTTACAATAACCCGACCTTCTCCATATTTTCACCTTTACTTCATCATCGTAGATGGGAATTCCTTGCTTGGTGTCCTCTTGTCTGTAGGTCTAACCATTTCTAATGCCATCTCTTTCTCTATGGTGCTTGTTCGATGGTTGTAGTCACTTACAACCATCTTTCTCACGTGAGACACCCATTATTTTCCCAACAATACGCCATATGGGTATTGTATTTCCGCATACCATTCCTCGTTGAAACTGGTGGAAACAGCTCGTTTCCCTTTTCCCTTGCCTTTCTTTAGTGAAATGGTGGTTACTTTCCTTGGTGCCATTTCTCCTGTCAAGTTATTAAAAATTCTTTCTTCCTTCTGATTCTGGCTCTACTCAACTCTATGGCTCTACTCTTACGTGAAAAATCCCTTCAATCGTGTGCCCTAGCTATGGAACCCTAACCTGGAAAAACTCTTCCTTCCACAAGATGGTGTATTCCCTTGCGGGTTTCAAAAACTCCAACAACCCTTTCCCTCATGCCCATGTATTGTTTTTCCACCTTGGTTCATTAATCAAACTCGTTATGCACTCAGATCTTCACAACCTTCTTTCGCACAATTTTTCTCAAGGATGCCCTAGTTTGTAAGAGCTCTTCGATATCGCAAATGCAATGTAACAATAATGTATCTCGACCTCTTACTTGTAATTTTGTGCTTCTTTTCTGCAATAAATGCAATGCCACCTACTATCGTACCTTCACAATAAAGGTGTCTTTTTCCTCATAAGCCAACCATCAACGCTTTTACCCTCGCGCCCAATCCTACATGAAAAAATTCTACAACCTTCTTGTGCACAAAAATCCTTACATGCATGCTCACAATGCCGAAGGCACTTCTTTTGTCCTCACCCTAATTTTTGACATCGCCTACCTCGTGTTGTTCATGCACTTTTCATACTTGTACGTGGTCTTTGTAAAGCTCTCCTGACACCAAACTCCTTATGTCCACCTTTTCTACGCGTGCTCTTCTAAACTTTGCACTTTTGATTCTTCAATCCGGGCCATCGAAACATAGCTTCCACTACTAGCTTCCATTACTTGTCGCATTACTCCACCCCAGACAAAAAAGGATGCGTGGTCCTCTGTGCATAGAATTTTTTTGAAAATAATAAGTGGCTACCAACGTACAATGCGCACACAAAAACAAAAAGAAAGGGAACAAACAACAAGAAGGGGAAACACATATAAAGGAAAATGCATTAAAGGAAACCCTAGGCTAAATGGAAATGCTACCTTATTTATGATTACACAAAAGCCTTATTTATAGTAGGGCTTCAACCTACTTCCATTGAAATGGCATGGTAATATCATCCCATCCAGTGCTTGTAAGTGGCATGCACCCGAATCAAGGATGTACGAGATGATATATGGCCCTAACCAATGGACTTTCAGTTTCCCAGGTTGGCACAGAAATTTGGAGTCATAAAGCAAGACCATCTGCCAAACCTTGAATTGTATGTTTTTAATATGGTGATCATGCCATGCTTTTTGTCACACCTTTTCAGTCTTCTGATTCCACCTAGCAAGTGATCGCCTTTTGCCCAATTGCATTAACTTCTCCATGCACTCTTGTAGTGATTTTTCATCATCTAATCCTCCTATTCATGCAATACACAAGAATAGTAGCATTCTATTGGTAACACAACTTCCGTGCCAAACCCCAATTGGAATAGTGAGGCCTTGTTTAATTTATTATAGGTAGTCCTATACGCCCATAGTATAGTTGAGACTTTTTCATCCCAATCCTTTCTTTCTACATCACAATTTTTTGTCAGCATGTGACTCATAATTTTACTAAACACCTCACCAGTTCCATTAGATTTTGTTGATATGGGGTAGTCTTATGGTGGGCTATCATGAATTTTTCCAACAATATTCTAACTGTCTCATTCAAGAAATGGGTACCCCTATCACTCGTTAAGCTCAGTGGACATCCATATCTACTAATTGTATTTTCACACAAAAACCTAACTATCGTTACCATTGTGTAATCCTTTGTAGGCATTTCCTCTTCCCATCTTGTTAAGTAGTTAGTGCAAATTATTATATAGCGCGAACCATTCCTTCGCGCGATAGGTGAAATTGGTCCTACAAAATCAATGGCCCACTTCTCGAATGGTTCTACGATAGCTATTGGCCTCAAGGGAATATCTTCCATTCTTATTGGTTTGTCAAGGTGATGGAAATGGTCACATGCCTTGTAAAAATCAATGCGATCTTGGTAGATTATTTCCCACCAAATCCCTGCTAGTAGAATATTTTGTGCGGTGGCATTCCCTGCATAGTGCCCTCCTGTAATCCCAATGTGTTCTTCCTCCATGATTGTAATGTGCTCATGTTCCAACACACACCAAAGAAAAATATCATCGTGGATTATTTTGTATAAGTCTAAACTGATTAACATGTAGGGCACGATGTGTATGGCTAAGTGTTTTCTTTCCAGAGTATTCATTCCCTTCAGTGCCACACCCATTTTGAGAAATACAAAAATATCTTGTAAGTCAGAGGGTGTGCATCATAACCTAAACAGTTGTGCATATGGCATAATATCCTCAATGCTCTATGTATCCTCCCCTGAGTCAATCCTCGACAGATGGTCAGGCCCTAAGTTACTATTTCCTAGCTTCATAACAATTGTAAACTCAAACTCTTGGAATAACAAGACCCACCGATATATGCTCCCTTGCAAAATGGGCTTGTTCACCAAGTAATTCAATGCCATGTGGTCTGTGTAGAATATGAAGGTTGTTTCCAATAGATATTTCCTAAATTTGTGTAGCGCATAGATCATTGATAGTGTTTTGTGCTCAATAGTAGTATAGTTTTTCTCTGTTGATGTCAACTTCCTGCTAGAAAAACACAAGGGGTGGTAAATAGACCCTTCTCTAGGATGTGCTAAGACTACCCCAATCACCATCCCTGAAGCATCAACATGTACATGCAATGGATTATCCCAAGAGGGAAAGTGTAATATGGGCACAGTGATATACCTATTCTTCAATGTATCAAATGTTGTCTCCTGCACCTCTCCCCAGTGAAATTCACTTTTATACTTTAGTAACTTTTCCAATGGCATGATGATATTGGCATATCCCTTAATAAATTTCTAGTAGTACCTCGTATGACTAAGGAATCCATGCACCATGCTCTAGCTAGTAGGTTCCCTCAATCCCACAATAATGGTAACTTTGGCAGGATCCACCAGTAAACCTTCCTTATATATGAAGTGCCCCAATAGGGTTCCAAATAGAGTAGCGAAGAGAAATTTATTGATGTTGAGGGATATTCACAACTACTGACATCTTTCAAACATCAACCACAAATTATCACAATGGTCTTTCACTAGTCCATACACTGTCCAATCATCAAGGTAGACCTAAAGGAACTTATGGGTAAACTCCTGAAATTCATAGACCACTATGTATGAAAACACATTAGGAGCATTGTTTATTACAAACAACATGACCATGTACATGAAACTTCCCCATTCAGTGGTGAAATTTGTCTTTTCTTAGTCCTCCTTCACAATTATAACTTGATGATATCATGAGAATCCATCTATGAAAGAATAAATCTCGTGCCTAGCTACTCCTAGGATTTCCTTGGTAAAAGGGGTTGGAAAAGGATCAATTACACATACCGCATTCAAGTCCCTATAGTCAATACAAATCCTTATCCTTCCATCCTTCTTAATACTAATGACCATGAGGCTTATCCATTCTGATTCTTCCACAACTTCAATAATGCGTGATGCGATCATATTATCTATCTCCTCCTTAACCCGGATGTGCAAATTTGGATTCATTCATTAGGGTCTATTTCAAATTGGGCACGTACCCTCCTTTAACTTGATTTTCATATCCACCAAGGAGTGGTGAATGCCTTTAAGCTCATGGTACCCACATGGGAATAAGTCCTAAAACTTGCACAATAGGTCAATGATCTTCAAAACCTCTCTTACCAATAGTCCCCAATGGTATCCTCCTTAGGTTTTGTTTATGAGATAATGCTAACTTTATTTGTTTTAAGGGGTTCATGGTAGGATCGTGCTTGCTCATCAACACTATCCACAACTTCATGCGTACCTTCAGTATGGTTAGCATCCAAACTTTCCATCTCTTCACCATCTATCACATAGAACATTTTTCACTTCTCTTTCTTCATGCATGTGTGTTTAAGTTGTGTCTCTTATGATTCTTCCTCATCAAAGTGCACTTCCAAACTAGATTTACTCAATAAATCCAATATTCTATCTTCTGCCATGACACTGTCTCCCATCATTAGACACTTAACAACTTGCCATGCCTTATCCACTGATGGCTTGGTGCTCCAATATTCAAAATATTAAAGGAGGTCAACCATCTATTCTTGCCAATTTATTGTCTAAAGTTGTGTCTCTAAGTGAATGTACCATGTGCGCATATAGCCTTGTAAAGTGGAATAAAAATTATGCACCTAGAGAGAAGATGGTAGTGCCAAGGTGGGTTCCTTCCCATGATATTCTTGTATGATTATGGGTGCATTACTTTGGGAATACCTAATAGAGAACACGATTCTTACTTCACGCCACTGTAGAAGGCTATCGCGATGTGTCTCCCACCAACATGATGTGGTCATGAGAAAGTTATAGTTGAGAATCCTTCTTCTCTTGATATCACTTTTCCACTGGGTCTCCATTTCTTGTAAGAAAATATCAGGGTTGGCTCCCCCAAAATAGCTAGGTAACTTCTTTCCTCCTAGGTGCTTGACTGAGTGTTCCTTTATTTCTCTTGTAACAGAGCCTCTCAATTGTCACCCAATTAACTCATAATTCCTATGTACCTAATTATCGCATACTACACTAGTGTTATCACTCATAGATTGACCATCTTAAAATTGAATAACTCCTTCCATAGGATTAATCACCTTAGGATCCCTGATAGAGCACTCATAGATCCTATTAAGAAATTATTTTCCCAAGGGCTCAGTATAGGGTGATGACCTCCCATCGGTCAAGGGGATGATTAATTGTTCTTCCTTGTTCTAAAATATTATGTACCCTCTATTAAACTATAGGTAAGAATTTTTTTATAACACCAGGGTGCCCAAGTAATGCTAGAAATTTTTTCACCTCAACTAGCGCCAAGAATTAAAAATATCCATTGAATTTCACCCCTTGGATAGTGATAACATCATCTTTCAAAACACCAATGGTCATCACCTTTATTTTATTGGCCACATACAACACATTTGAAGATGGCTATAATTGGGTCCTTCCCATTTTGTTCCAGGCATCCAGATTGAGAAAATTGACTTCCATGCCCATGTCAATTAGAATATTGCTTAGGAGCCATCCATCCAAAACCGCATTCAAGGTAATATCCTTATCATATTAAATGGTGTGAGTGGGAAGGTTAGCATGTAGGACCTATCTCTCATGATTTGCTTTGGCACGCGGTACATTTTACCATAACCATTCCCCTACTAAATGAATGATATTTTCCTTTATTAACATTTTGCATACTTCCCTGACCTCATCCATATCCTTCTGTGGAGCCTCATCACTCTTCCTTTGTTGTAACTACCTTAACTGCTCTTTTAGGCATTGGATATCTCCTTTAGGCTCTAAATCACATCCATGGTCTCCTGATACACCTATTTCTGATGTGTAGGGTCTAGATACTTACCATACACCACCACTTCTCTTATTGTCAGTGATTTCTACCCTGGTGTCTCCTTGGTGAGCACAGATTCATCTCGTGTCATCACCAATATAGGCTCTAGTTATGACTCACATGCCACCCTTGGCATCCATTGTGATTAAACCCTTTTTATGCTTACCATTCCAGAGCCTTTTTCCTTTCGGTGTTGCTAGATCATATATGCAAATAGCTATGGGCACTCCTCATACTTGTGTTTCTTTTGACACTAAGAGCATTACAATAGGTCAGGGAATTCATGCTTATAGTTCTTTGTAGATACATAGTTGTAAAAATTTCCACATGGGAACTCACTTCTCCCTCCTCCATGGTTTCCATGATGATGAAATCCTCCTCTGAAACCTCTTCCATGTGCCCCTCCATATGTGCACCCTTCATAATGATGACCATCATCTTTGTAATTGTTTGTGAGGGTGGTTTGGTGCACACCAATATCTAATACATCATGTATCTGGTTAATAGATATACAATCCTTGATGTCATGAGTAGTAGAGGTTCAAATCTTGTAATAGAAAGACACATTCTTATGGATCACATGCTACAGTAGTGTACATATAATTTCATCATGAGCTCCATGGAAAATCTCATGGTCCACTATCATGGTGCGTATCGATCTCTAGGGAAAAATTTTCTTTTTATGCTCCTCCACCTCAAAATCTATGCACCATAAGGCATTGCATGTCTTATGCAATGAGTTCATAGATAGCTTCTCTAGTTGCATTCCCATTGTAGTAATTTGAGCTTCAAGAAAAAGGCTAATACCGATATCCATTCTTCCAATAGCCTCAGCATGCAAGAAAGCTTCCAAGGCCTCGTGTGGATCTGTGAAAGTCTTGTGTGAAAGTGCTCTCCTAAAACGTGTTATCAATCCTCCAAAAAACTATTGAGTATGTTAAGAAGGGTGATTATAATAAGATAAATTTAACAAGAGAGTCTTAAAACATGCATCATATTCCTGCACACTCTCTTCCATACCTTGATGAATATCCTTGAGTGTGTTAATGCTCTTCTATTCAAACTCAGGGATATGAAATTAAGATATGAAGGCATTCTGTAGCGTGGTGTAATCTACCACTGTCTGATGGGGGTCATACTTCTAGTTCAAATATACATGAATCCTTGCAACGTCATTACAAAATTACTTACCTTTCATTTCAGGGTATTGATCCCCTTCATGCACCATATTAGCTCACACTTCTATACATGTTATGATGCATCCCCAACACCCTTGTAGTCAGGTAGAGGCAAAGACATTTCAAAGAATACTCGATGAGGTGGTTAAGGCTTATGTCCACCTAATCTAAAACCTTGATTCCCTCTAGTGTTTCCTCCACCACCAAATCTAATAAATCCACCGAAACCTACTCCTCTTAATCCACTATATATGCCAGGTCCACCATATCCACCTCTTGTAGTTGGTAAAGGCCCTAAAGTAGTTATGCTTAGTTTTCCTACTGTCACACTAAACTACATTCCAATAGTTTGTGATATTACAACACTACCAGATGGGTGGCCCACATCACTTCCGGATGCAATACCCAAGCTTTTTGTACCCATAATTTTTCCAAATTTCATTCCAGACAATATACCTCTAAACACAAGGAATGATTGTGTAGCCATAGATGTGCCAAATAAAAAGTTATATCTCTTAGGTGTAGATCGGTCACTCCCACCAATACCAACTGGGTTAGCAATACTTATCTCTTGATTTGGAAAAATATGTGCCAAGGGTTGGTCGCCAGGTAGATTCAGATGCATGCCAATGACTCTCCTTTCTTTAAGTGATGAAATCTCATCAGAAGTTGAAGGGCTCTCTCTCATGCACTTGCCAAGGTGGGGTAGCATATACTTCTCAGGCTCCATGTCCTCTACATGAACCTCAATTCCTTCCCATAACATCTACCTCCATAAATCCATTTCTCCTGCAACTTTTCATTGTCTAACTAACTCCGTTTCATGAGATTCATTATACTTGAGTCATCTTTCCTCCCTCTCCATTTCAACCGCAAGGTCCACCATCTTCCTCCACCCTAGATTCCTCACCCAGCACTCAGAAGAAGATAATCAGTCCATAATAAATGCTTTCAAACTTAGGGTAATGATCATGATATTTATAGATAAAGGCATAACATGCAAAAATGATCCTCTAGGCTCCCTTAAGAACTCAAATTCAGTAATCTTTGGACATGAATACGTAGAAATCACATATTCTAGGGTATAGCTGGTCAAAACTCTTCTCTACCAATGATAAACAACATGTGACCAAGTCAGATCAGCATTTTGTAGCCTCTGATATTCATCTTGGGTCCACACGCGAGATCTATAATACCATCTTAATCTAGATGCATATGCCGAAATCCATTCATACAACTCCACTGGAAAGCAACAAAATAAGGTCTCATATAACTCATGATACAAGTTCTCTTCTACCCATTTACATGCATCAAACTCAGGTCCAATACTAAATCTATGAGAAAAATCATCCTCTGTTATCTTAAACAATGTTTTGACACTGTCCAAGGTCAAGTGCTCTGTCATCACACATTATTCTCACAACATCTTTGAAAAGAGGTCCCGACAAAGGAACCAAGATGTAGTCATTTTTATCTACCCTTAATATAACTTTCTAACCCCAAGCACGTTGGCCTATCACCCAACGGGTGATGGGTGCTCACCTGAGGCATGCGTAAGTACTGAGCCCCTCCTTTATGTGAGAATTATGAGAAGGTTTTTCCATTGATTGAGTATGATTTGTAGAATGAGAAATACATTCAATTTAGTTAATAAGCTAAAAGGAACATCTATCATATCACACATTAATGCATTACTAAAACAAAGTAATAAGCATACTAAATTACATTGGAACCATGATAGTCATATAACACAAAGGGTTTGCACCCTTAAGAATAATATATGAAACATCCCTTATATATATTCATCAGAATAGTTTTGGTAGCCATATTACAATCAAAAGAGGTCATCTCATACCATACATGTTAAATTACAATTACTTAATCCCTACAGATTTTCCCTAATGAGAGATCCTATCTATACCCTCCCATTTCAACCCTTTTTATAAGCCCTAGTTCTATACAAAGGCATATTACATCCTTCATAACCCTTAGCACTAAGTGCTCTAAATCCTAGCATTACGGAAACACTTTTTTAATCAACATTTTTGTCTGTTATTTTCTTTGTCTTCTCTCTATCTTTGTGCATTTTCCTTGCTTCTAAGCATCTCTTTTTATAGGATCAACACCCACCACCATGCCTTCCCTCCTGAGTAGATCACATGCCAAGTGTTAATGTGGTCCTTCAATGGTGAGTTATTATCCTTTTACAACCCTCCACTCTCTGCAATGATGTCTTATGGGAATATTCCTGCATTGAATATCCTTTTCTTGACCTCAAAGGTTTCATACTGGTACCTTATCCACTCAGTATGCCTAGTTGGGTCACATTTTCCTCAAGTGCCTCTAGAATGCCGAATATGACTAAGTCCTTCGAACCTATGTTCTGCCTTCCATGCGCACCCCTATTTCTCCTAATCCCTTCTTAAACCTCTTTTTCTTACGTGCTTATCCCCATACGCCCTTCTTCTCACCGATACTATGTGCCTGTGTCCTTTGGTACTTAGCCAATAGTCTAAGGCCCAACAATTATTTTAGGGTATATTCATTTAGAAGTTAGAGATAGCTCAACTTCACACATCTGGACCGATCGACTATCATCTAGACCCTATAAGTGTGGTATTAGTTTTGAAATACATATAAGTTGAACGATATCCATTGATACTTGTTACCTATTATAAATTATTTTAGATCTCGTATAGATCTCGGTCATGGATTTTGATCAATTATCATTAACCGTTTATAATACATTTCTTGGTTAGATGTTATTGAATACTTTAGGTAATCGTAAGGAGTCTTGAATGAAGTGAAATATTAATTATTTACTTAAGTTTGGTTTAGTGACTGTATGTATATATTTACTCACTCAGTTAGACTACTTTCGTTCCAGTAAAATAGAGGCTTCATAGCTTGATTTAGCTTATGATTATTCGGTCTTATTAATTTCTTAGGGTAGATGATAGTTTAGTGCAGTGATCCATATCATCTATATTTAATTGATTCATATATGATTTCTATGAATCTTGATGAAGTATAATTTTATACCTCCTTTCAAACAAATTTGGTTTTGTAGTGACCTTACTTGAATGTTGATTTTATTTTATGAGTAAATTTGGAAAATAAACCTAGTATACTGTGTAAATGAGTGGATTCTACTTGATTTCTATAATGAGATGAGAAGTATATATTATTTCAATTATATCAGGGTAGTTCAATAAGTTATTACCTTGCACAACATTTCTCAAATGAAGTATAGAAATTGTTTGATTAAGTTAAGTTATATAAACTTTATTAAATAAGATATAAAACTACAGTCATATAAGTATGGGATTATTTGACTGTAATCCTACCATTCTTTTTCTTACATTAATATTGCATTTACTTGGGCTACCTTTGTTTGCCTTAAATTAATACTTGATTGAAATTACTTAAATGAATTTTTTGAGTTAACTTGTCTTCCTTAGTTGGTTTCATTTGTGATGTTCTTATGGCATGATCAAAAGAGTTGTGTATTTTATTTTTAACCTTAGGATAATTTCATTTAAAATTAGTGTTCCTTTTATGAAATTATTAAGTAAGAGCATGTTGTTCTTAATATTTAAAACCTATCATTATCATTTTGTATGAACTAACAAATGCTAACAATCTTACAGATGGACTTCATAAAAGATGAAATAAGGAAGAAGTATAAAAATTTTCGCTTATTCTATTGATTGAAGGTAGATGATTTGGTTAAATGATTATTATATAAATTTTTTGAAGTATTTTTTATTTGAAAACAAGAAAGGCCTATTTCCCTTTTATTGTAATTACTTAGAAAGATGTTGATTAAATTGACAAAAACATGTTTGTTGATATTTAAATTGGAATGAAATAGAAATGGTTTAAGTGAGTTACATTTATTAAACGGAAGTGATTAAATGTAAAGTGTTGAAATTAGTTGTAAATTCCATTTATAAAAGTGATGCAGATTGTATTATTTCCATTACTATACTAAGCATATGTATTATCTACTGATGTGTTTCATTTTGTATGTGATTGAATATCATTATGAAATAAATGAAATAAAATAAGATATATAAGTAACTTGGGTAACATGAAAAGTATATGAATGTTAGATTAAGTCTATTAGTTGAATGGAAAATGAAATGTATTGATAAGACTTGGAATGATTTATAAGGATTTATCCTTAAATATATACCTTAATGTTTAGTTTCTTAAATCAGTTGTGATAAATATTTATCATAATGAATCTTTGTACAAGGGAATGCTTATTACTAAACTATAAGTAAAGTAAAGATGTATACTTATGGTTGATATATTTCAAATTCATGTGATAGGTTATGATACTTCCTAAAAGTATAGAAACATACCTAAACATAATAATTATGAATATTTTAACTATTCCTAAGAATGTTGAGTAAAAATGATATTGCCTTAATGTTGTCCTATATTTAATACAACTAAATTAGGAGCATGAAACTTAACTGAATTAAGGGGAAAATGTACACTTAAATGATTAAGTGCAATGTAGATTAAAATTTTCAATTCCTATACTTAATCAAATAAAAAATTGTGATCCTTTCATAAAGGAATATTCATTTTGAACCCTAGATGATCCTTAGGCACGACACCTAGTGATAAGAATAATAAGGGTGGATTAACAAGTTGTGAATTAAACTAATTAATGAACTTGTTAAGCTATGATGTTTCACTTAGCAGAACTCAACATAATATTGCAGCATAGTCATTGTTGTACAATACCCATTGAATGATGCAAGTCATTAATTGGTCACTGTGGAGCAGCCACTATGCCAAAATTATCTGCCTACCTCCCTTAAGCATTGCTATCGTAAAGAATGGATCCAAGTCATTGTTATACACTAATTAGTGATAATAGTATGGCCTTTTACTAGTGTTTTCCTATAATAACTATAGGTAATTAAGTGGATTCGAAGTGACGCAAGTCAATTAAAATGCACTTGATTTCCCTTAGTCTTCATAAGAAGGTTATAAGCACTATTATATGCATGTTAGATCTACTTACTATATAACAAGGACATGGATGTGATTGACATATGTCAAGTTAGTCTAATCTAGAAAGAAGTTTTGAGTGTGGTGAAATACATATTCCTTTTTATGAGTATGTTGTATAGGAATAAAATCATGGCCTACATGTCTTATAACTTTTTCCAAAGTATCACTAATTGTTGTTTGTTTTATCTTGATCTCACCTAGACTAAAGATGCATGATATTAGATGAGTATCAGTAACAAATATTTAAATAGTCTCCTTATGCTTTAATACTTGATTGACCCTTAATGGAATAAGGGAACCACATGTATACTTAATATACAAATCTATATAAAGAAACATGAGAGCTAAATTTAATATCGAGTCATGAAATGAGATATCAGTTTAATGTCAAGTCAATATAGTTGCATATGGTTTACTGTTATGTGATAGATTAGCTAAATGAATGTTTATTCTAAATTATGATAATTTAGAATAGTGAACATTATGAAGTAAAAAAAATTCCCTTGTTATTGAAGTCTTAAAATGAGGATGTTACATCAGGGATCCGGTAATACCAATCCATAGGGATTCCTTCAAGAGTTTTGGGAAATATATTAGCCACTACCACATCGAATGGGAGTAATTATCTAATTACATTGGCATATTCCTTGATGTGGGTAGTAGGGTATCCTTATCCTTTGAACTTAGGAAGGTATGAAAATGGTCATAGAAGCATGACACCTCATATTGTGAAATAAAAAATTTCCTTTAAGTATTTAGTGTAAGTTCTCATCACATACGACTCAACCATGGAGGTCTACTGGTGAAGGGGAGAAGGAGGAAATGCTTGGTAAGGTGCATCGTAAGTATTAGTCAGGGCATACAAATCCCCTTGATATTGAATGAATTGATTGGGAATAATATACATGTTCGGTCTAGTAGATTTTGAGTATACATGGATATATGGAGGGACAACACTAAGAAACAATTTCATGGGTGTAACATTAGGGAATGTTGCATTGTTGGGAGGAATGACATTTTAAAATTCACTTTTGGTTAACCCTTTCATAGGATATGAGTGATATGAATGAGAAGGAATCCCTAACATTCCTAACAATGTAATGAGATTACCTAGACTGGGATTACCCAAATAAACTTGTTACGATGGCTAGTGTACAAAATGAACATTAGTAGTGGGAGTATACTTTTAGTTATTTGTGGGTTAAAAAGTGTTACCTTTCTCAAAAATTAGTGTAGGTTATGAGGCTTGGGAAATTTCTAAGTCTCTAATCCTCCCTAAAAATTTGGTTATGACATTATTAGGTGAATGATGTGAACCTTTATTAGATATATGTTGCATTTTATTCAATTGGGAGGGTGTGTGACAAAAATTTATGAATTCTTCATTAAATATCTCCCCCTTTTGTGGTGTTTTTTCTATCTTTAGTGGGGCTAAGGAAGCATTGTTTTGTAGAATAACATTAGTGTATGCCTACATCCTATCCAAGGATCCATCCAAGGCATTAAGGTGGTCATTTATTTGGGAAAATTGTTCCAAAATATCATTACTATATTACGAGTAAGATGATAAGGAATCATATGGCATGCTCATTTTCGGTCTTGATAAAACTTGTGGATAGAAGCCATGTTCTCATATGAAAACCATGTTATTTGAGCTTGAAGTTTCTAGTTGTGGGTCGTGATTTGGTTGGTCTATCTTCTTAATCCTTAGACTAGAGGAAGTGTTCAACCATTGTATGGGAGGAATATGTGGAGATAAAAATAGTTGGGAGTAATTATCACCCCATCTAGAAAATGAGGGTGACTATTGAGAACTCACCTCATTATAGTAAGCTTCAAGGCTTAGAATAGGCCTATTATAATCCTAACCCAACATATTCGAGAGATGTAAAAACACCTATAGAATAATGGGAGAAGGAGAATATGGATGAAATAAAGATACAAAAAATGGAAACAAGAGGAAGCTAGTCCTTCACATCGGTTTCACTAGAATTTGTACACCTAAAAATCATCACATGATTCTACATGCAATCAAATTCATGAGGTCATTCCAAGACAACTGAAGTATGATAGATGAGATAGGAATGGGATAAGTAGATGTTGTGTAAATGGAATAGAGGGAAATAACTATAATATGAGGATCTAAGATCAAGGTAAATTCAAACGCCCAACTTGTAAGTTAGAAACTTTCTCGTCAAGGGAAACAAATTTCTACCTAACCTTTATGAGGCTAGTGCTACAGTAAAGGATGATTATTGTATGAAATTTTTGGTCTATATCAGTGGAGGGGAAAAAACCTTGGAATTTTTATTAGACTTGAGGAAATTTTTATTTCACCTCTAGTTACTCCTCTCCAAAGTGGGTCATGCAACATGATGGATGAAGGACATATTGGAAAAGCTATGGATTTGGGAATCTATCTTGTTCTTCTTAGAAAAAAATGTTATCCCAATATTATTTATCTGTAGTTATTTTCTTGTTGAGAGTGTTGATTTGAACTATGATTTTTGGAGGTAAAGGGGTGGATCTGAAAACTAAATCTCATAGACCTTGGTCTATATCCTGTTAATATCAGTCAATGCCTTGTGGGTAAATGATAGGTTTGAAGAGCCTTCTAAGAGGTTTGGGTGGACCTGATATGGTCACATGGGACACCAAATCATGAGAAATGTGGGAGGAAATCAAAAACTTGGTGGCAAAAGGGGGCTAGAGATTGAGTTTGGGTAGTCTAGGTCATTAAAGGAATGGGATGTTGTGTTTGTTTTGACTTCCAATTTATCTTTAATTCCTAACTTTAAATAAGTAAAGAAAATTATTTTTAAATAAACAAAACAAAATGAATTCACCTTTTAATTTAATTAAACCACATTTACAAATACTTAAATTAAGTAAATATGATAACTAACTAATTCTATCTTTTTTTTAGATTTTTAAATAATTGTTTTCAAATAAACTAAATGATTAAAATAAACTAAATTCCTAAACTCTTTTAATACTAGAGACACATATAACATGAAACATTTAGAACAAGAACATTAATTCTGATAAATAAACTCATATAGAAAATATTTGGTTGTGGTGATTCCTTTGTTGTTGGTTGTATAACAAAACTATTCTAAACACATGATTTACTCAAAATTTATTAATCTAGGAAAAGTAAATTTCTTCGAATAAAGATTCATCCTCAGGTTCTCTAGAGTGGGAAAAATATTCTAAGAAGTAATATCTTCCTTGCTTTAAAATTTCCCCGATAGGTGAATTAAATTGCGGGATAATAAAAATGAAGAAATTAAATAATATTGTTGCTACTATATCTTCCTCTACACTTTTTTATATGCATATCCATAGGGATATACATAGAAAAGGCTATCAACAGAATATTTTATGTTATTGACAAAACTACATAATACAAAATGAACCTAGGAAGTGTTGGGATCTTCCAGTTTCCTAAAACGTATGAATTTATTCTAATTACAACAAAGAAAGAAGTATGTAAAATCATAAGAGAATTCAATTACACCTCCAATATAGTTACTGTTGTTTAGTGATAGTCTCTCAGATGTGAATTGCATTGATTTTATCCTTATCTTGTGTCTTTCTATAGAGTTGATGTCCAAATGATCCAAGGATGTGTAGATAATTCTTGATAATAAATAAAACCCAAAGATTGGTTGTGGTTAGATGGTTACAAGAAAGTGACTTAAAAAATATTGTAGGAAATAATAGAGAAAAGAGTTGGTTCTATGTGTAATTCCTCTAAAAAAATTAGCAAGACAACACTACATCAAAAATGTGAAAAATCCAACCTCTTATTCAGGTAAAAAATTTTATTTTATAAAACTTGGGAAATAATAAGTCCAACAAAACATGTCCAACAAGAAATGACACCACATACAAATAAGGGGCGGAAAAAATTCAAATTTTAGCAAATGAAGAATAAGAATTCAACATGATTCTAACAATTTTAAAATTATCCAAATTGGTTGAGAAATGAGAGAGAAAATCATGCCCAAAATTAAAACACACATTGAAAAATGCAGGTTTTAGATTTCGATTGGAAGGACACATAACCACCGGTCTCGAGAGAGTGGTAGCTATAAAACCACCACGGTGATTACACATCTACCACTATGTCAATATTGGTGGTTGTGGAACCATCATGATGGTCATGCAACCTTTTCTCATGACAAATCATGAAAGTGGAAAAATGTGACCGACAAACAAAATAAAACTATCTATCTTGGAAAAGAGAATAGACAAGGTCATATCAAGATTGGGAAGGAGATGGAGAAGGAAAGGGGGGAGGATATGGACTTTAATGTTACTCTAAAGAAGTTTTTCTTCATAATTGGAGACTTATCATGGTATTTCATGTAGTACCGTGTAATTTTTGGGTGCATACAATGCCTTCATTTTAAAAAGATTCTAAAAAAGGATGTTCAAATGGACACAAGAATGTCAATATTATTTTACTAAGTTGATAGAATAACTATCAAATTTTTCAGTGCTAATGCCACATATTCATGAGAATATTATACTATTATACAAATCTGCAACATAACATGCCATCAAGGCATTGCTTGCACAACACAACAAAAAGAGACATGAGAAAGCTATTTACTATCTTAGTAAAACATTAACTCATCATGAAATCATATACTCTCATGTTTAAAAATTATACATGGCACTAGCATTCACCGTTCAAGTTTCAAAATTACATACTCAATCATACAACAAAACTTATTTCTAAGGTGGATCCTTTAAAATATCTATTATCTAGACCTTTCCTAACTAGTCAAATATCTAGCTATTTTGTACTCCTAAGATACTTTGACATAGAATTGTTCAACAAAAATCATAAAATATTAACTTCTAACATATCAAATGGCCCCATCACCATTGTTGAGGTCTTAAGCACTTCACTTAGAATTCTTAGAAGAAGACTTGTTATATGTTGATGCAGTTCCTTCTTGGAATATGTTATTCCATGACTCTTGAAACATGCATTGGTCAAGATCTAGAATTGTGCTACAAATTCAATATGGTGATGTTATTCCCCAATATTAATTCATTATTTTCCCATACACTAACAACATCACAGATTATGATGCCCTAGTAATAGGTCTAGGGTTTGTTATATCTTGGTGGCTCCAAGAGTTGACAATATTTGAAGACTCCCTTGTAATCATAAAGCAAGTAAATTAATAATATTAGGTAAAGGATGATAATTTTTTCCCCATAAATGCATGGTTGATAGAATTAAGGGTTACTTTCAGATTATAAAATTTGAACAGTTTCCTTGTGTGTAAAATCAAGTAGCATAACGATGACGAATATCGGATCCCTTCTTGAATTTGATATAAATCAAACACATAGTGTGTTTCTCATTTAACAAATTTTGGTGCCCACATATTATCTTTCAAATTCCACCAAGGTGTGTGAATTGTTGGTCATGAGAACCCCTAGTAAAATGGTATCTATACATTTATCCAAGATAAAACCTATCCCTCTAACATAAAATCAACCCATTAAAGATAATTAGCACAATGTGCTTTTTGCTACACCATCTTCACTCACAATCTTTATAGAAGAGGCTATAATGGGACTCTACTAAGATGTATTAATCAAGAAGAAGAAACTCAAACACTAGTTAAAGTGAATTTGTGTGTTTTTGGCACAAATACGAGTGACATGGTCTTTGCAAAGAATATCTTACACACGGGCTATTGTTAGACCAATATAGAGTCCGATGCATGCAAATTTGTCAAAAATTTATAGGCTTGTCAATGATATGGTAATCTTATTCATGCACCCTTGCAATCCCTCCATCCTATCACTTCACCCAAACCTTTTTTCTAGATGGGGTATTGACTTACTCAAAAAAATAAATCCTATATCCTCTTATGATCACACCTTCATAATCACCGCTAATGAATATTTCACGAAGTGGATAAAGGTCGTGCCCCTAACCAATGTTACTTGGTCCAATATTTTCAAATTCATCCTTTACTGGACATCATTTCCACTTTTGGATCCCTACATATCTTGTTATATAAAATGGTACATCCTTCAAAAACAATAATGTCAAATAGTTAAATAAGAAGTTCCATATCCATCTCAAATGGGAAACTCCTTAATTATTATAATGCAATGGCCAATATGAAGCTTCCAATTAAATTATAAAATCAATATTGGAAAATATTTTTGATAAACATGGTCAAAATTGGAACATGCAATTATATCTCAACCTCTAGGATTGTCGAACCTCATTTTGTACTTTAATAGGAGCCACTAACTTCTCCCTTGTATATGGTTTTGAATATGTATTACCCATAGAAGTCAAGCTCCCTTCCCTCCATGTGTTACTCTAACATGTGTTTCATGAAGAATATTACCACCAAGAATGTCTTGTAGAGATATATCTCTTAGATGGAAGGCGCGTACGTAACTTGGATCACTTGAAAGTATATCACAATCATCTCTAACAAAGCTACAAAAAGATAATTAAAATAAGACAATTAGATATCGATGAACTTGTGCTTAAATATAATCATAAGAATACTATAAAAAGAAAAGGAAAAACATGGCAAGTTAGAACCAAATTGGTTAGGACCCTACATTATAACTGCCAAGTTTTGGTCCAGAGCATATAAACTATCCAAAGAAGATAAAAATGATATTAAGGAGCCCATGAATTTGGTTCATATGAATAATTTCTACTCCTAAATCCTCTAAGAGTATCCCTAGTGGTGGGGTCATGTCAGCAAAAATATCTTGTTCCACACCCTCTCCTAATTTAATTCATTACTTCCTTCCAAACATCCTTATGTTGTGTGTTCCTCCTAGTTAGGATGTAAATCCTCATGATCTGTCAGTCATGATCACCCTCTTTCATTATGTTCCATCCTTTGGTGTTTACTGGGATTATTTGTGCCACACTTAATATGGTATAAGTACACCTTTCCTTTTTTGTTGGCATGTAAAAATTCAAAAAAAACCAAAAAATCAAAAACACCAAAATCTAAAAATTTAAAAATCATCAACATCACAAAAATCATATATATCAACAAAAAAATTAAAAAAAACATTCAAATAATCACACAATCTTTAAAAAAATTATACACAAAGCAATAATTTCAACATATCAATACAACTTGATACAATACAACTTTTAAATCCTACCCTAGTAATAATTTTAATCATCTTATGACTATCACATTGAATCATCTTCCCCTTGCATGTGATCAGGAGGATTTTCAGGTGTTGGAAGTTTCATAAACCTCCCTACACTATGACCACACTATAGAGATTTCTGATACCTTTTCGATGATATGGAAAACTCCAAGAATAGAGTCCAGATACAGAAGTTATCATGGGTCAAAGATTTGGTTTGAAAACAGTCCAAGATGGTCAACTGGAGAATCACACGTTGACACGTGGCATTTAGCAAAAAGGTGAAAAAGGTTACAATTTGTGCTTTGAGCACCTCTAGTCTTTAACACATGAAACATTTGGTGGGCCCCATTATTTTCTGGCCAGGGACCCTTAGCCAAGTTTGACACACTCTTTTGTAGGAGAGGTGCCTTTGCTACCTTTATTTCATATTACCATTATCGAATTTTTGATTTTATATGCCATATATCTCTCTAACATTTCCCATGTGGGATTATTGTATTGGATAGTTGAATTATGTATTGCATGAATAAATTGATGCACTGCAGATTTTGGGTGAGATATTACTAGCTCGGTGGGGTGACCAACTCCCAACTGAGTTGATCACATTGTTATTATTTCAAAATTGCTTGGGATAAATACTATATACTCAAAGATTGTGCATTGGAGGATTTCATACAACTCGTTCTTATCAGTGAGTCATCCCTGTAACTGTCTTGGCCAACATTGGCTAATCCTACATACTCCACCAACAACTTAGTGTATAAATGTTACACAAGATCCCAATGACTCCAAGCCTCAATGCAGTAAAACACACCACAAATATCTTGGCCCCCAACTTGGGGATTTACACATAGAAACTTCCATGATGTGGCATCAACACAACTTACCACAATGAATCACAACGATGCATCACTCATTAGCCTAACAATACAAAACATTGGCAGAGATGTGGCATCTAATAAAAGGGATATAGATAAGGCCAAAGCCACGTGTAGATAGGACAAGTAGCCTACTTAAAAATAATCACTCCATAAAATACATAGAGGATGTGGGATTTTATCTGTTATTTTATCCCAGCCAAAGAAAAGTGACCGCCGATAAAAGGGAGATAGGGTTACTTGACCCCATGACCTAGGGTATTCAAACTGAGCGCCCAAATAGAATCACCTAGTGGCTGATTTGGGTTGTAAAATGAGCTTGGAGAGTTTTATAAAAGAACAGTGTAGGACTATGTGCAGATCAGCCATGGAACTAGGAGGGGAAATTTGTTTCAAGCTCAATTTTGAGACACCTAGGGCTAGTTTAGGGACTTGGTGTAAAAATGAAACTTTCTCAAAATTATGAGAGGATTCCAAATTTGTAAATGGTTTTTCATGTAATTCTTTAATTATCCATTTTAGGTGTTTTTATAGCACATTTTGAGGGGGATCACATTGTGGAAATGTTGTAGGGGCCACAGATGGACTTCATAATGGTTTCTGGTAAATTGTAGAGTTCCATGAAGTCTAATATACACCCATTTGTAGATTATAAAGTTCTATTGTCATTATGAAATGGTAATTGTACTTAGTTGTACTTTAATATATTGATTCACTTTCTATGAATCCAAAGATGTAGCCTTTGGGTAAACTCCATTATCAATTTCATTTTATGGATGATTTATTTCTCTTTTTTATGAAGCTTTTTATCAGATAAAATCAGTAATGGGTTTTTATTAATTTGGTTAAGAAATACATCAATTAAAAGGGAAAATTGGATTGAATATTTTATTTCAGTATCCATAATCCACAAATTTTAAACTGAGTGCACATTTCAGTGTTGTGATTGAATATCATATCGAGATGTATAATTTATAGGGAATTAGTCATTTTTGGAGTAATTGAAATCGTTAAAATTGATGTGAGTTCCTAGATCCTTGGAAATGATTAAAAGTATAAAAATTTAACACCCATTTTATGATCAAGTCTTATCATAGTTGGTATTAGATAAATATTTATCTTCTAATTTAATCTAAGTTAAAATTTATTGCTTCCGTTGGTGCGGTTAGTTTAGTTGTTGAATAGGTATGGGTGCACTATGGGAAGTTGCAAATTTTGTAGAATATGTTGAAAATAAATCTCATAGCTACTTTGGTGAGACATGGTAAATGGGATTCATCACCTTAAAAGAAAGATAACAATAGGAATTTTTTCACTCATCATCAATTGAGTGGGCATCGGGTTGATAACTATTGGAAACTTCATCCAAGAAACCATCCATTGTATAGTAAGACAAGTTAGAGTCAAGGTAAATAAAGTTTTTGAACCACAGTTTTTATAACAACCTTTAACCTATCCATTGTGAAATCACTGATGAGTTTTTTCTGTTTGATACGAATAATGTAGGATCATGTGAGTTGGATATATATATTTTAAATGATTTGAACAATGCAAAAAATTTCAAAGTAATTTTTAGATTTCCTTTTTATGTTGAAAGGAGAATTCACATGGTTTTTAATTACTTTGAACTTGGGGAAATTGGGGTCACCTGTAAGAGGATCTAGGAAACAAGTTTAAATCATATTTTACTTCTTACGTGTTAAAGGATGAAAGTATACCATTTTCTATTTTTAGTAGCGGTATATAGATTCAATTGGTGTGTGGTGAATAATGTCTAATCTTGGAAATGAAATTTTAATTTACTATTGTTAAATGTCATTATGCAAGTCTATGACACATTTTTGATTTTGTAGGTAATATACAAATCTATTTTGTCTTCACAGGGTAATTGCACATTCATGATTACACTTATTTTTAGGGTATGTATTTGTAACTACCTTATGTGGTTACAATTGATGTGTACATTATTTTCACTAACAAACTAGTATGCAGGTATGCCTGGTGATCATTTGCAGTAGATGGTAGTTCACATTTTGGGTAATTAAAGTTACAGTTTGTTTTCTATCCTTTTACAATTTAGTAGTTATGGATAGAATTGGAAGATTCACATTGATTCAAATTTTGACAATAGATATATTTGGGCATTGATGGTCTAATTATTCTGGATAGTGAATATTTTTAGTTGTAATCAGTTGTATCACTAAGTGTCATTTGAACACTAGTTTCCATAATAGAATGGGTGTTATTATCTGACCTATTATTTGTGATGACATTATAATGGTTTTAAGTAGATTCACATGGATTCATTTTTTGTGACTATAGTTGTTTTGGCATTGATAGTCTAATTTATTCTAGATAGTGGATATTTGTAATGTTTTATAGTTTCAGATAGATAGTGGACACTACCTGAATTAGGGGTATTTTATATGTCTATTATACTAAGCTATTTTTATGGAATTGTAATTTAAGTAATCGGTCATATCAAAAAGTGATGGTTGAACACTATATTTCCATTATAGAATGGGTGTTATTATCTAGTCAGTTATTTTTGATGGAAATATAGTGGGATTCGTAGTTCAAAGTTGTGTTCAGAGTTGACAGGGTTGGGGCATATCAGGTGAATAGTAACTTAATTAGGTGTTATTATCTGATCAGTTGTGTGACTAGCTAATCATAAATTTGCATTTAATTAACTTATAATGCTATTTCTGGTTCCTTCATGTGATTGTGCAAAGCAGGATAAGTTACCTCATTTTGCGGGTTGATAAACAAATTTTTATGGAAAAAAATCATTCCCATTTGGGATGAATGTTATGGAGGATTTTTGGGTGTTGGAAGTTTCCTAAACCTCCTTAAAACATGATCATGATGTAGAGCATTCTGAGACCTTTCTGATGGATGTAGAACTCCAGGAATAGATTCTAGATGAAGAAGTTATCACAGGTCAAATATTTGGTTCGAAAACACTCTAACCTGGTCAACTGGTGAATCACGCGTTGACCTGTGGCATTTGGAAAAAATGTGAAAAAGGTTAAAATTTGTGTTTTGAGCACCTCTGGTCTTTGACACACAAAACATTTATTGGGACCCAATATTTTCTGGTTGCGGACCCTCAGCCAGGTTTGACACACTCTTTTTTAGTAGGAGTTCCTTTTTCACCTTTATTTCATATTGCCATTATCGAATTTTGCATTGTATATACCATATATCTCTCTAACATTTCCCATGTGGGATTATTGTATTGTATAGTTGAATTATGCATTGTAGGAATATATTGATACATTTCATAGCTCCGGTGAGCTATTACTAGCTTGGTGGAGTGATTAACTCCCCAACGATTTGATCACATTGTTGTTATTTCCACATTATTCAGAGTAACTCCTATATACCCAGCGATATTACATTGGAGGATTTCATACAAGTCATTCTTATCGGAAATTCATCCTCGTAACTTCTAGTGCCAACATTGGTCGATCCCACATACTTTGCCAAAAAATCAGAGGATAAACATTACACGGGATCCCAATGACTCAGTGCCTTGGCGCAATAAAACACACCCCAAATAGCTTGGCCCCAAACTTGAGGCATTATACATAGCAACTGCCATGATGTGTTATCAACACAACTCACCATAATGAGTCACAACGATGCATATCTCAACATCCTAACAATCCAATGGCTCAAAAGAGATGTGGCACCTGAAAAAGGGTTACAAATGTGGCTAAAGTCACGTGTATATAGGAAAAATGACCTATTTAAAAATACTCACCCAATCCAATACACGGTGGATGTGGTATTTTATCCCAGCCAAAGCAAAGTGACTGCTAATAAAAGGGAGATAAGGTGACTCAACACTTTGACCTAGGGAATGAAAACCTAGCACCCAAACTGACTCGCCCAGTGGCTCAGTCAGGTTGTAAAATGAGGCTGCATATTTTTATAAAAGCATAGTGTAGGACTGTGTGTAGACCAGCTATGGAACCAGTAGGGGTAGTTTGTTTCAATCTTAATTTTCAGACACCTAGGGTAAGTTTGGGGACTTGGTGTAAAAATGAAACTTAAAATTCCAAGAGGATTCCAAACATGTCAACATTTTTCATGTAATTATTTAAATCCCCATTTGTAGGTGTTTTTAGCATATTTTTAGGGGGACCGCATTGTGGAAATGTTATAGGGGACACAAATGAAATTCACAATGGTTTTTGGTAAATTACAGAGTTCAATGAAGTCTAATATCATCCTATTTACAGATTATAAAGGTATACTATCATTATGGAAGGGTAATTTTACTTCTTTGGAATTTAATAGATCGATTCGCTTTCTGTAAATCTGAAGATGTAGCCTTCAAGTGAACTCCATTATCAATTTTTTTTTTGGATGATTTATTTCTATTTTTGATGAATATTTTAATCAGATAAAACCCATAATGGGTTTTTATTAATTTGTTTAAGCAATTCATAAATTAAAACAGGAAATTAAATTGAAGATTTCATTTCAGTATCCATAATACAAAATTTTTAAAATGAATGTACATTTCAGTGTTGCGATTTAAAATCAGATTAAGGTGCATAATTTAGAGGGAATTAATTTATTATGGTGTAATTGAAATCCATAAAATTTATGTGAGTTCCTAGATCCTTGGAAACAATTAAAAGTGGAAAAATTTAACACCCATTTTCAAATTAGAATGTCAGTACCTTATTTGGGGAAATTCAAATCAATCATTTCCCTCATGTATGTCCTCTTTTGGGAAATATAGGCTCTCAATCTCTTCACTGCATGTCAGTATCCTTAGTTGGGGAGAATGGCTCTTCTTATTCTCAAAGAAATATTCAATGTGAAACCAAAAAGAGTGTCATTAGGAGTTATTTAACTCTGCTCTTCAGTCTGATCCTAATCCCCTTACATTTGAGCATCCTTACTTTGGGGCATTTTACTCTGCTTACTTATCATTGTGGCACACATAAGGGGAATATTTAATTGTATTTCTTTAAAAATTGTGTTTCATTGTTTCTATTATTTCTGTAACAATTAAAAAATTTCATTATCATCTCGAATTATTTATACCTATGGTGCATACTTTTACGGTGTCTATTGAGTTTTTTTTTAATTTTTATATTATTTTTTTTGTCTGTATGTGTTTTTTTATGAACATAATGGGTTAAACATCATGATTATTCCATAATCATGGTGATAAATCTATTGTGCAACAACAAAATAAGGTTTCTCTAAGTTTCACTCTTTAAATGAAAGCTCATGTTAAAAGCAAAATACACCATTCCTCCTTCTAATCCTTATTTTATTCCTATCAAATAGATTTCCATCGCTTTGTTTTGTCCCCAATATGCTTAAGGGGGAATTCCCTTAGCTCCATACCAAATGGGGCATCCAAATGCTTCACCGAGGATATCAAGCAAGTCCACTATGTTTTCTTTGTCAGATGTTTACTGATCTACATAATTCTATTATCTTTATGTTATTGCTTCATAATAAAAATTAAAGAGGGGAAAATATAGACACCCTAAAAATACATACTTATTTTTAGCCTATCCTTGGATATCCATATCCTTTGCATAATGTGCCAATTTATAACTCTGTAGAAGTAATTCTATCCTACTAGAATTCATCCACATTCATTTAGAATTAATTAAATTAATTCTAATATGATTTAAATATTCATCCCTCCAATATTTATTTCAATTAAATTTTTCACATCCCCTTTATAATTAATTAAATTAATTTTAATTACACTTAAACTATAATCCTATGATCCTTGGATAGTTTAATTAAATATATATTTATTTAAATGGTTAATTATATACTTATCCTCCACTTAAGCTCAACTTCACTATCCTAGTCAGCCCATGTATCAGAGAGTTTTTTCTTTCCAAATTTAACTTGATAAAATTAAATAACAAAAAAAATTGACCTCATAAGATAAAAGGGTTTACCGATACCCATGATTATTATTGTTGATTTTGATCGTTGATTTATGTTTATGGATCCAAGTGGGTGCACAAATTCTTCTTTCGAATGGGATAAACTACCTGTAATGAAAAAAAATTAGAAAAAGATAATATTAGATACATATATAGAGGATTGACTAGAAAAGGAAAGCCCCTAGAAGTCAATGGACTTCCTTGCAATGATGACAATCCACATTCAATAAAGCAATCTGATGATGGTGAGATAAAATGATAAAACAAATGATATAACCAACAATGCAAAATCAAAGGGACTGATGTGGTCCAAGGCTATATTATGGTTTGATGGCGATACTTGATCCAAAGGGAGTATAGGGATCATAAAATGGCTCAAAGGAGTAAAGATGTAGATAGTCGTGTACTCATAAAGGTCAGTAGGATGGTGGATTTGATTTGGATAACTAACAGAGTGCTAAATATGGATAAAAAAAGCTTGATATAACTAGAAAGACACTTACACATGAAAAATGGCAATTAATTTTAGGATCTAGATGTCATAAGGGAAATCTTAGGGGTCAAATGTTCTAAGAGACAAGAATCATCAATTATTAGGGCTGATCGATGATTGAGGTTGATCGATGGTGATTTCTATGGAAATGTACATGCTCCTAATAAATGAGGAAAGGATGATTAAAACTTTTCAATGACGAGTAAACGAGATGATAATGTAAGAGGAAAGGAATTTATCTTGTATAAGTTGATAAATGAAGACTATAAGATCATATTACCTGAGAGGGAGATATTTTATATGTAAGAATATTGTTGAGTTGATTCTTGGATGTTGTAAAATGACCTACAAAATCTTGAAGAAGATATATTGATGTTTTGAATACTTTTGTGATGATCTATGGCTCTGACGCAAGATTATGATACAAATAAAATGCAATGTAAAGTATTTAAGAGAGATAAACATGAAGCAATCTCGATTAAATTCCCATTACAAGCTTGAATGGAGCCATGAAACATGTTTGTATAGGGTCATTGTCAACCTATAAGAATTGTTGGTGATCCTATTTTTATGAGGGAAAGGTTGAAAATACTTCCCAAATCAAGATTTTTGGTTTTTTGGATGAAGGATGGGCATTGTAAAGAGGTTATATGGGTAAGGGGTTATGAAATGGTTGATAAGTTGTTTATTTTGTTTTGTATTTATTTGATTTTGGTTTCTAAGGGGTTTGGGTGGTTTGAGGAAGGGGTAAAATAATATTTTAGAATTTTAGGATGATATTTGTGGGGAGTAAATATTTAGACGGAGGAATAAGAATTAGGATAAGGGTTTAATACATAATATGATAATGATGTGATAATGTTGAGGGGATAGTGAATGTGGATATAGGAATTAGAGTTGCTAATTTTATGTTTTTGCATTTTCCCCTTTTTGTTGAGTGGTTTGGGTTTAGACAATCCGCGAGACAAAAAGGATATGTGATAGAGAACGATGTAGAATTATATGATGAGGTAATCCCCCTCAAACTAGGGATTAATGACCTCAAAGGGAATCTATCATGAGTTTTAAATAGATAGATGGAAAGATGCAAGGATTGGAAGATGAGAGATGATACCCCAGGATAAGGTATAGAAACAAGATGGGTGTTGCCATAAAATCAAGTGATAAGGGATCCAAAGGGTCCATTTCTTATAGATGTATTATTTTAACGATGGAAATGGAAAATAGAATGGATGTTTTGACTAGGTCAAATAACCAAAAATTGATGTTACCACAAATTTTGGATTACAAGGCTAGTAAGTCAAGTGATAGGTGAACCAAAGGGTTTGTGTCCTATAGAAATATCAATTAATGGTAAAATGGATGGTTTTGTGAGGTCAAGGGAATGTGGATTGATTTTTCCACAAAGGTGGGATTACAAGATCAAGATGGTTTGACAAGATGGGGTCCTAACCATGATCAAATGCGTAGTGCTTGAGGAGGCATCTGATTGAATTTTTATTTATTTATTTATTATATGTGATGTTTTTGATGTACGTGAATATTATTTTAAGCCTATATTCAATGTATATTTTGATGTAGATGGAGATTTTTATGACTCCAGATGATGAATAGAGACACATTGATATGATATATAATTACGATTTTGATTTATGATTTATATGTTGATTTATTTTATTGTGATGTTTTAGATGTGGAAATGTAATACTGAGGTGTTAATTATGATTGTATGGATATTGATAGATATTTATCTTAGATTTTTTTATGTGCTATTTATAGTGACTTAAATGTATATAAAAATGTGTTTTAATCCTGGATAAGAATAAAATGCAAAATGATTTATTTTATACTGGATTTGATACATATGTGATGGGATATGATGGGATGAAGCCTATTACACTATTGTCCTTATAACATATGTTAACACATGACTAACAATGAGTGGTCACACGTAGGATCTTGGATATATATGGTAGTAAAATTTATACCTTCCTTAGATATGAGAAGGGTTTACATATATAGGTTGTGCGGGTGAGTAGGTTATCCTTTCAATTGTTTCATAGGGAGATTCCCCAACTATGCATATTTATTTTTTGACGCAAATTGATTGATGCGAGAAGTTTGCTTCAATGGGAAATTTTATTAGTGCAGTAATCTTTCCTAATATGCTTTTGATATTTTGATTTTTTTAAGGTTGATCGATGCATGAATCCTTTTTTATGGGTATCCATCCTTTGAGGGAGTGGTCTAAATTTTTTTATTTTTTATTTTTGATAGCCATCCATTGAGGAATCAATCTATGATTTTGACAAGAAATTTTCCTTTGAGGGATTATTCTAATTTTCTTTTTGACATTATGGTTTTGATTTTTGAATAGGTTTCCTTTGAGGGATCATTCTATTATTATTTTTGACAAGGTACACCCATAGATATTATTTAATTTGTTTGTGCAGAGAGCACAACCTAATATACAAGTTTTGAGAAGGGGAAGAGATGTGTGTAAAAAATACACATGTTTTCCCCAAGACATGTCTTTGAATGGTAAATAGGGTGGATGTATGTAACGAATACAAGGTTCCTACAAAGGAAGAAATTTTCCATATGAAATATGCGATGAACATAGTTATGATTCTTATCTTTTAGGTGTTTGAGGATAGTGAAGGAAGACCACATACTTTCAAATTGTTATAATGATAAAATGTTGGTTGATGACGGAATAAGATATTTGATGTGACTACAGTCATGATAGTTGATGTGTTAACATTATAAATGCCACAAATGCAAGGAATTTAGAGGTTCCTTTTCATGTGTACCATCAAATGAGGCTAGACGATATGCTCTTGACCCATACTATATGGACCGATCCAGTTACAGGAATAATTTTTGTTTTTATTCCTTTCCAGAATAGTGACATTTTGACTATATTGAGAGGATAGGGTTTGTGAATATTTAGTAGGGGGAGGTGTGCAAGGTAATATTTTCAAATTCTTAGTAGAGAGGAGCTCCCCTAGTTTGACAATTTTACTGGAGATAATATGCGCTAAAGAGAATGATGTATTCAAACTTAGGATGATGAAATATTTGATGTTGATTTATTGATTATGTGGTAAATAAAGGAGGATGAGGAACCTTTGACAAAGGAGGCATTGAAAATATGGATGATATACGAGAGGATAATTGATGAGGAGTGGTAGATGATGAAGCTTTGGTTTTTCCTTTTATTTTTGTATGAAAATTCCTAGTTCCCGTAGGTATGTAAACCATACTAATTTGAGATGGGGTCATTTAATGGAAGGTGATGATAAGATGTATGAGAAATATTTGCAAAGATATTATTGAGGATGACCCCTTTGTACCATAGAATTTGGTGAGGAGATTGTTTATTGACTTGGGTGTATATGTTGATTAGATTGAAAGACCTTTGATGGAAGGTGTTAAAGAGATTTCTGGAAAAGGTTTTCTAATACAGGATTGAGGATGACCCCCTTTTTCTTGTAGGCATTGGTGAGGACACTGTGAGTGAATTGGGTGGAGGTGTAGATGACATTGGGATACCTTCAATGGAAGGTGTTAAAGATATGTCTGACAGAGGTTTTCTAATACCAAATTAAGGGCGACCCCCTTGTCCTGTAGACATAATTGTAGAAACTAATGAGGGTGGAGGTTTCAATGATATCAATGATGGATTATGATGGTATTCTTCTAGGATAAGATCATTGATGAGGAAGAGTCATTGGATTATGGATTTAAGTGTTTTACAACTCTCCATCTTATAACCTGGGCTTCTATAGTAGGCACAAGTTTTATCTTGGTCATACCATACAAGTTTCTGGATATGTATATTGGGTGTTTTGATTGGTAGTAATGTGATAAGAGAATCATTAATAAGACTTTCTAAGATATCTATGTAATTCCATTTTGGGGGATTCAGATTATTATATTTTGATTTTGGTTTACGTGAATCTTTGGTAAGATGCACCTTATTTTTAGATGTGGGTGGATGGGTATATTTTATAGGATGTTGGAGAATCATAGGGATGTTGTGAGGTTGATGAAAAAGAGGATATAATCTAAGGATGGGATATGATGTGTGATTGATAAATTTTGATGACATATGAGGTCCCAAAATGGACAAGGAGGGATGGATTATGGATAAGATGGGGTAGGGATGTGTGACATGATATTGAGATAAAGGATAGGGTACAAAAATGGATGATGAAGGTGTAACTGTAGATGTGATAGATTTGGATTACGATAAAGGATGGGGTCCCATAATGGATGGTAAATTTGAGACCCTAGATGATGTGCATTTTGATTTTGTAATGTTTTCTTTAGATAGAGGAGATGTTTCTTGGTAAATGATGATAGTAAGGTTGTGGATGTGATGGTATTTGATTATATAGTGCTTGATTCATAATGAGGTTCCAGACTGGATGGTAAGTGAGGAGATGAGGATAGGATAGGGTCTGATTTAAATGAGGGATATGTTATCAGTGGACATAATTGAGGGGATTTACACTCATGTGAGCTACCCAATTCTTGATTGGTTCAAAATATGGTTGTACGTTAAGATATTTGATTAAGTTTTATTCCTTTGTAATGGAATTTGAGGTCAAGTATGAAGGGTGCAAGGGGGTAATAGGAAATTTGATAGTAGAAAAAGGTGACATTGATGTGTGGGTATTATCAAAAAAATATCTAGGGATTATGAGTCTTCAAGGGGTAACACTGATGATGAAGGGGTCTCCTTGTGGGGAAGATCCTACGTAATAGTATTGATGATGTGACTCAAAGGTTGTGCAGTATCTATATGGAATAACTCTAGTGAGGGTGTTGGACGAGGAATAAAAATGATAGAATCATTTTTGGTAGTCTCATTTGGCTCATATGAAGACCTATGGGAATCAGATGGGACATGTGTAGATTGAGGATTGAAATGGACTTCTTCAAGGACTTAGATTTCTAACTATATGGCCATGGTGAAAGCTTCGTAACAAGTCTAGAATGTGTTGACTTGTAAGGTAGATGATATGTGATGGGAACACAATCAAGAAAAACAAAATGATTAGTTTTGATTGAGGTAGTGAGAAATTCAATTGATTCGTAACACTTCACCATCTAGTGACAAATTTGACAATGGATTCATTTTCAGATTGTTTGATGGTAGAGAGGTCAGAGATAGTTATTTTGTGGGTAACGTTAATAAATAAGTGTTTAAGGAATAATAGGGGCAACTACGTGAAATGTAATAAAGAGTGTTGAGGGAGATAATTGTACCAATGCAAGGAATCTCCTACCAATGACATAAGAAAGGTTCTAAACATGATATATTGATCACTAATGATGAGGTAACATGAGTGTCTAAAGGTTAGTATGTGTTGTTGAGGATCCGCCTAGCCATGAAACATGATAAATTTAGGAATTTCCCAATGTGGAGGATAGGGCTTATATGGTACTGATGGAGGGATGGGTTCATTGCGTACCTAATCATAGGTGACAACACATTTAAGTCTAATGGTATCAGCTTCTAAATTTGTTAATTTGTTCAACAAAGCTTGTATGGGATCATTTGTAGGATTAGGTGTGAGGGAATTAACATGTCATTGTAAATGAGAATGCAATTGGAATGCAATTGATTTGATAGTTGAGGATGGATAGTAGGATGTTTTGGAGCTCAAAATTACACTTTTCCCAGATCAGGATGAACTAGGCTTTTGAGGCAATATGGGATAGTCTCCAAGTTGTGGGACCTTGTGCGCTTGAGATAGACCTCTGAAGAAGGCTAGTTCCTTTACCTATATCTACTGCTAAAACTAATCCTAAGAAGGGAAATTCATCCACATATAACTACTCTAATAATCCAAGGGACTAGGGTTAGAAGGATATGCATGGAGAAGGTAAAAAATAAATTCAAGGAGGCGATAAAAATAGAAATAATGGGATGAATGGAGTTATATTTCAATTAAATTGAATGAATATGTGCATAGATAGGATACACACGTGTATCATATCATGAAAAACAATCATGTATTCATTTTCATGGGGATTAATTAGAAAAGGAACCTACAAGGGATGTTAGAAAGCACAAAAAAATACAATACAAAATAAAGGAAAGGGAAAGCAATAAAACGAGCCAAGGAAGAGAATAGAAAGAAACAAATATTATATTGCTTCCAAAAAATGCACAGTCAATTACAATGGAGGATAAGGCCAATATCCACATGTAGAGAACGATATCTAAAGGCCTGCAACTCAAAATGCTAAGAAGAATAGCTCTTAGCAAAATAAAGGGTTCCAAACTTTTACAATGAGCATTACTCTTACATTTATAGAAGAAGAAGGAGAGAAGAGGAGGATAAATAAGAGGAAAACTTGGATTTGAAATCCAACCAGTAAAAAAAAGCATTGAATTCCTACAAATCCACCTCCAAAGCTATCATACCCACCTCCCCATATCAGTTTAGCTTATAGAAGAAGGAATGAGGTGAGATCTAAATAAAATCTAGTGGTTGAGTTGATTAGACATGTACATTAATGTCTGAATTGCATTTCCAAACTTCTCACCTACCAAATTCTACCAAAATCTGAGTTTGAATGATCTAGATTGTAGCTCGCATGAGTATATTTTCAACAAGACCAAAAGAAAATGAATCCAAGCTCTAAAATAGAATTTATGATGATATGAAGGTCACAGAGTAGACTAGACATACAATGGAACATGGCATGCACTAGTTGGTTGTAGGATTGGCCAATTGTACATTTGTTTTCTCATTTCTACCATGTGTTGCAAATTAGTTCATCACAAATATTTGGTGCCAAGTTGGCATCCTTTGATAGGTTGTATGTTGCACACTCAATTATGGAAGTGTTGGCTAGAAAAAATTTCGGGTGGACAAACTGGTGGATTTATTTCTAACACTTTGGGAATCTAAGTCCATCTACTTAGCCAGTGCAGCTTCCGTATATGCGTGTGTGAGAAAATGTGAATTTATGTTGTGGCCTTTCAATTGGGGATCCAAAAGGAGCACTCCAATGACCTTGCAACAAATCTAGCAATCTCCTACTAGGGAAGAATTTTTCTATAGAGAGGGAAAGGGGAGTGAGAATAGAGGTAGGATAAATAATGTTGCAGGTATAAAATCAAATTCCTACACACATACTAGGTAGAAACTTCAACACATGCATTTATGAGAAGAAACAAATTTTTAAGCATCATTAAGACCAAATGAAATTTGACGAACTCAAAGTATCAAGAAATCCCTTAGTCCAAGAAAGATAAAAACTCCTTCTTCTTGTATTAATATCTCAAACAAAATTTATACATAGTGAATAAATGGAGGAAATTGAGAAGGGGGGGAGGAATAATTTGGTTATCTTCTTTGTTCTCTCAAGGTATAATGCACTCTTGAGATTTCAAAATTAATGACCAACGCTTTAAAATGGGAATGGCTTTACAATTTATAGAATAGACATGGCTCCTCATCTTCCTCATGACCTTCCATATGCCTTATTTCTAACTTTAGACTATTCATATTCCTACAAAATATTTAAGTCCTTTTTATATAATCAAGGCGACTTAATTTACATTATGTTTCTAAAGTCACTTTTAAGTGACTTAAAGGCATATCAAAAAGTGTAAACCCCACCGAAGAATTAGAACATTTGAAAGTGAGAGAAATTTGGGGGAAGAGGACAGAGAATAAGAGAGAGAAGAATAAGAGGAGATATTTTTCCTGATTAAGTTTGTTAATCCTTATCGATGGAAAGCTCCAAATTTAGTGAAACTTTGAATCTTTTAACTCCTTGCACACTATGAAACTCCTTCCAATTAGCTCATGAACACTCACCTAGTTGAATGAACTAAGATGGATATCAAATTCCCTATGAAAAATGACTAGAATGATCCTAAACAATGATGTCCCCCTGAATTAATATCCTTGTATGTCCCATTGTTCCAAAACTTCTCTTTGAGTGTAACTTACTATTTTTAGTAAGTGTGAATTGCGAGCTGAGATGACATTTTTGATGACCTTTCCTATGATGCTCCCTCTATGTTTACCACCCTCTTTGTATCATCTTAAAATGGTGTATTACCTAGAGTAACATACCCCTACATGTTAGGAATTAGTATTTACATCATGGTAAATATTTATATGGTTAGTTTTATATATATTGTTATAACAAATGTATAACAATATATTAATACGGGTTTTATATTGTTTATACTTCCTACTTTATAGGAAGTTAGTTTTCCTATTTGGATGTTTATTTAATAGTACTCCATACATTGTAATAGATACAGAAATAATATATTGAACATATTTGTGTGAAGAATATTGTATTGAAGAAGATTATTGTGTAAATCTGTTTCAGATCTTTCATTGGGTATCAGAGAGGAATAGTCATATGCCTGTAATGGTTTATTGAGAGTAGTCTAGGGGAAATTAGCATTCCATATTACCCTGGATTCATGAGTTTCTTCATAGATACTTTTATTCCAGAGAATTAGTTTGTTGGCTTGGTGATTTATCTTGTAGTGCTCAAATTATTATTCTATTTTGGTGAATCATGTAGGATTCTACTACGTATCTGTAAAAATTTAATCTTGTATGTGGCTGCAGCAGTGTTGATCCTGCAATAATCATTTTCCATTATCCAGCACACTGGGTCTGTATAAAATTCTATTAGAAAGTGGAGTTTTTAATCACCATTCATCATTTAATTCATTGTGTACGTCTGTCTTAACAAAGATCTCAGCGTTTATTCTTCATTAAAATTTGTATCGACTCAGAGAAAGTGTGGAGAGGTGGTTTGGTCTGATTCTACATATTGATCGATCTCAATGCTGCATTACCATGACTAGTGGACATGAACACTGAGATCTAGTACTCAAAATTTGGGAATCAAAACTATTGTGAGGACATATTCTGCCCAATTTCCATCATCAGATCTTTGCAACGTGTTAAGTGAAAAAGTCTTCAGATCAGCTAATACTTGGCGTTTAGTCACTCCAAATCAAGACGTCCCAGATTTCTATCATAATATGGGTGATTCAACATTCACCAGTCTCCTCACCTTGATTGATGAGATTTGATAAAGTCTAAAGAATATAATATTAGAAAAGACATGTGGATTTAGTTATTTTAGTTTAGAAATAACGACTTAGTCAAGGAAAGCTTCCAGTAGTAGTGGCAGTTTTCTATGTTGTTCGAGATCGAGTGGTAGCGATCAATGACAGAGACTACGATTAAGAACATTACGATTCTTATAGGAAGTAATGTGAAATTTTTTCAGTATATCTTCTATTGTGCAGTTTTGTGATATGCAAGTTGTGTTTCCTACATAATTCCCTGATGTATAAGCATAGTGGTGAATAGTAGCACCAGAGTAAGTCAGTTCATGTATCTTGAAAGGGTTTATAGGAGGATCCAGAAAACCACACGAGGTGGACAGTTGATGAAGTTCCTGTCACGTCAAGGTTTGTGGTAAGCCTGTTTAAAACCATGGAAGGAGAGAGCTTTTCTTTTGGATCAAGGTCATGAGTCACAGAATTGGACATGCCACAGGGGTGAGCATACTGCATTTGAGAGTGTGGAGGTTTTTCTACCATGTAAACACTAAGGGGGGGAATGTTAGGAATTAGTATTTACATCATGGTAAATATTTATATGGTTAGTTTTATATATATTTTTATAACAAATGTATAACAATATATGAATATGGGTTTTATATTGTTTATACTTCCTACTTTATAGGAAGTTAGTTTTCCTATATGGATGGCTATTTAATAGCACTCCATACATTGTAATAGATACAGAAATAATATATCGAACATATTTGTGTGAATAATATTATATTGAAGAAGATTATTGTGTAAATTTTTTTCAGAGCTTTCACTACAAATAAAAGGCATGTTATTTTTAGTAAGTGTGTCGTGGATTCTAGGATGTGAAAAAATAAGTCTTTAAACTTTTGGGTTTTATTCCGGGATTCCACACTCCACATTTGAGTAAATCCTTCATCTAAACAAGTGGGAAAATGATATTTTCATGGTGTGGGAAGAATATTGACAAAAAATACAACACTCCATATCTCTAAAAAATAGGGGCTTCATGGCACAAAAACTAGTTCATGTGAAACTAGATTTTTCAAGGATCATCCCCTCTAATTTTTGAGTAATTTTTCCCATTGGAACCTTGAGAGTTGAAGATGTATCTCACTACATTTTTCACAAATGTTCTTCATGTGATAGGGCAGATGTATGATCAAAACTCAGTCTTCTATATCCCTAAAAACTAGTGGCTTCATGGCACAAAAACTAGTTGACGTGAAACTAGATTTTTCAACAAGCATTCCCTCTAATTTTTGTGCAATTTTGCCCACTGGAACCCGTAGAAGTGGAGAGGAAGATCACTAATTTCTTCCACTACTATGTCATGGTAGACATTAATGGAGCTTGAAATAATTAGGTCTGGTTTTTGTTCCCGTTTGTGATGAAATAAATTCCATTTTGATAGGTTTTTTCTTCTGGTGCTTCAGGCAAAATTTAACTTCAATTCGACGACCGGTTTGATAGGAAATTGAACTTTGTTCTTTATGGAGCTAGAAATGAAATTTATTTGATGTGAGAATTCCTTTCTACAAATTAGAGGTTTGAATATGATTTTTTAATGGCCTTTAAGGGAGAAGAACTTAGAAACATACGATTTGTCAATCTGTGCACTGATTTGCAAGATATCTTCAAATCTTTGTTTTATGGCAGTGGGGACTTCCACTATTCTTCTTCTCAGTTCTCCATTTATTTTTATTATCTTGATGAATTATTCTTCTGAAACCTATGTGTCATCATGGAGTGAAGGATAATGTGTTGTGATGGAGTTGGTTCAAGCTTTGGAAATGGTGAAGTGAGGTGTTCTTTGCATGTTTTCCTCTCGCAGTGACAAGTAGAAAGAAGCAACCAACAGTTAGATTTTTTTTCAAAATTTTGAGTTGGAGTTGGGATTTTTTTTTCCATGATGAGCAAGATAGTGACACGTGGCGATGATCTGACAGCAGGGAATGAGTGCTCCAAAATTAGTTTTAACACACTAAGGGGCTCGAAGTGGGTCACATGGGTGACCAAAAGTCTCCCCATATGGGATGGGCACATTTTTACATGTTTTATGTCCTTGACCTTAGGGATTTGAGGGACATAAAATTCTATAGTGGTCCTGGAGATTACACGTGGCACTTGATTCGACGACAGGGAATGGAAGCTCCAAAAATGCACCTGGGGGCTAAACTGTCAAGTTTGGAGGTCACGTGGGGGCTTGTGCATTTTTCCAAGGTTGGTGTACCTAAACTCAAGGACTTAAGGGACATGCAATACCTCCAGGCTCCTGGTGGTGACACATGTCCTCCCAAAAATTGACTAACTCCTGAACTGCCTTTGAGAGGGCAACTTGGAATGATGATAACGTGAGCTCCCAACAGAATTTATTGGTGAAATTGTATATTATCCTGATTGGAAATGGAATTTGGAATACAATTGTGGGAGTATAATGTCTTTATTCATCCATTTGATCCCTGAAAAATTACAATTTTGATCTAAGACTCCACTTAAGCCTGAGAAAAACTACCTGCAAATCCTATGCGCCAAGGTTTTGTGAAAAATATGATTTCACCATCATGTAGGTATTTAAATCATATTTCTGTATATTTTTTTCTTAAAAATCCATTGAGATCTCCCATAATCACCTTTCGAAGCTCAGTGACTATTTTGGCCTATGCACTCACTAGGCCTATGAACCCTAATTCTGGTGAAACTGTCCCAGCTTCTCTGACACCTTCCAAAATCTTCTTGAACCATCTCCATGATGTCTAAATACCTTTGGATCACCTCCACATCAACTTAGGATCTTTTTATTTACTCCATGAGGTTGCTCTAGCTCTAGGAAGGCTAGTGATAGCTCTTCCCACTACCTGTAGCTTTACAAATGAACTCCTAAAATCAGCTATGGGGAATGAATGGATTTTCCTAAATCACCTAGGGGAATGGTATAACATTATTCAAGAGGTAATTTAAAATTACTAGAAATATCTGGGGTGTCTTGGAGTGATAGACTTGAAAATTTTGGCACATGGGTATAGTTGTCATGCTAAAAAATTGTCAATTTCCCTATTGCACATTTACACGAATATAGGAAGGTGATAACATGTTACAGTGACTAGCACAGAAGAATGCACAAAGTGCACACAATATTAAACTTCACTAGGATCAGAAGATAAACAATCAAGAGAGGTATGCATGGGAGTAGGAGGAAAAATGTGTATATCTACAAAAGTATACAAGTATGCAAGAAGGGAATGAACATTCAAATGAGAAGCATGTGGAGGAAAGAAAGAATATGAACATGGATAAAACCAAGAAGGAATTTACAACTCAAAAAATACAAAGGTAATATGTGCCAGGGAAATAGTGAAAAAGAATCTTGCAAGGGACTTAACTAATTCGAAGGGCAAGTCATGGGTGTGCGCAGAGAATACATGAAGTATGGGAAGGAAGGTGGGAGCATAGAAGGGGTGGGAAAAAAAGGATGGATAGAAGGATATAGAGGAGTGGAGAAGGGAGGGAACATGAGACATGCAAAATAGCTACAACTAACCAATGTGTCAAGAGAACAACTAGAGAGCTTGTAACCTACAATGTTTGATCTTCAGAGTCTAAAAAAGGATGTAAGTTTTCAAACTAACTAGGGGAGTTATTTTGGACAACAGTTTGGTGACTTTTGGGTCCATTTTCATACTAGCTGAAGGAGATTAGTAGACTTATAATAATCCATTGGGCATGGATTCTACATAAAAACATGAAATATTGATTTGAACTTGAATAACTTCCCATGGAGTCACTTGAAGTACTCTCTAAACTCTATATAATTGCTACTCCTATATGAATATATTATGATATGAGTTTCATGATAGAAGAAAACTATTGGAAGATCCCTAAACTAAATTTTCATCCTAGAAGAAACAAAAAATACATGCATAAGGAGTTTGTGAAAGGAAAGAAATATATATAGAAAAAATAGTGTGCACAGGTTGCACTTGGAAGAATTGAAACTATTCTAATATATACAATGATGCATAAGAATTAATGGAAGTGCTTGAGATAAATCCCATTAACTGGGATTGGTAACGTGCCTTTATAAAGGTGAGATAACTTAAAAGTTTTAGCCTCCTTGCAAGAACTAATAGCATATGGGACACTCTAAAGCACATCAAAATTTGAATGACACTCAGGTTTAGCTCTGTCAACATCCAATTTTAAGACCAGATCATCAACTTTGAAATCTTAAGGACTATCCTTTCTATTGAACCATTTCTTTGTTGATTGTTGATGTTGTTCTCACTTGATAAAGGAAGAGTTTCTTAATTATTAAAGATCAACTAGATATTCCATACTATTTTCTCTCTAGTATGTGCCCTAAAATTCTAGCTATTGGGAAAGATTTAATGAAGGTAATTTAAGAGACAAAGGAAGTATAGTTTCCTTTCCATAAACAAAATTATAAGGCAAAGTACCTACTGCCTTCTTCATCGTGATTTTTTTTTCCCACAACGTGTGTGAGACCTTAGTGTGCCACTTCCTCTAGTTCATATTCATTATTCATTTGATGATATTGATTAGGATCTTATTGGTAGACTCATCCAAGCCATCACCCTGGGGGTAATAGTTATAATAAGTATTGAAGTAGATTCCAAGGCTTAGCACCCAATTATAAATATTAGTACCAAGGAATAATTTTTCATTATCAAAGATAATGGTCTAAGAAATGCCAAATCTTATTATGATGTCATCGATAAATTAAAGGATGACTACCTTATTTGATTCATTGAGAATGACAACTTCTTTCCATCAGGTGAAGTAATTGTTGATGCAAAATCATAGCACCCCCAAATGAGTTATGGATCTGCTTTTCTAAGGCAGGGTCATTTTGTGTGATTTACATAACATTTAATCATTCCCCAAGTTGTGGGACTTGCAAATGGGAATGAACCTCCAAAGAAGGTTGGTTCCTCTTCTTAATCCTAGTGCTAAACTACTTCTAAGGAAATGCAACTATCTACTCCTAATCTAAAAATTCCAAGGGACCAAGGAGAGAGAGCATGAAAATAAAGAAATCCTACACTACAGAGGTGATAGCACTAAGAAAAGGGAACTACTGATCACAAACCCAACTACTTGAAATGGAGAGAGGTGAGAAATGGAGAGGATAGAAAGATGCATCATAGACCAAGGATAAATTTCACATAGAACACCATTTCAAACCCCTTAAATACAGTTCCCAAAACCTACAATGGACATCAGAGATATGCAAATTATACCCTACAATGGTGAGAAGCGAGAAGAGACAACAAAATGAGAAAAGGATGAAAAAAATTCATCACGAAACATATTTCATTTCTCCAGGAGTTCACACAGTACACAATTAACGAGAAAGAGGAAAGAAAATGTTATTACAAAGCCAAGGGAGGAGGCTTAAACTCCTCATTCAACCTTGGAGAAGAAAGAGAGAGGGGAGTAGGGAAGAAGAATGAACAAAAAAACTTTTACACTAAATCCTACCCCTATATTTATAGATTTGATCGGAGAGAAGAAAGAGAGAGAGAAGTGGGAAAAGCAGGTCAAAACTAAACCACTACTGTTAATGCTTTTAATAAAATCAGCCCCCAAATCCATCTTTACTGCTTCAATCTTTGGTTTGGTTCCTTGAAGGAAGAGGAAACAACGAATTAGATAAAATCTGATTTGGTTGTTGAGGTGAGAAGATCCTGCATTAAAGGCCCAAAGACATTTCTTCCACTTTCCTTCACCTAAACTCCTCAAAATTAAAGTTTCATACAACTGTGGTGTAGGTGAGGCCGATATCTTTCCAATGGTGTTAGATTTGCAATATTTTGAGCCCTGAGTCAAAAGATATTCCCCTTCAAAGTTTGTATCAGGTCCATATAGGAGGGCAGGCTTTAGCTTGACTCAGGCTCAAATGGTGAATTTATCCCTTGGCATTGTCACGGCCCATTTTGCAATTTTTACACCCTTTGGGGTAAGGGGAAAAAAAATAACCTTTTCCTTGATGAATCACTTTAACCTGGGACACGTGGTGACACCGCACTTGTTTGAAAACCCTTTATCTATTCAATCCTTGAATCAACACCATTTTTTCCCCTTCTTGCTCCTAGCCTTGCAATTCCATTATTGAATTTTCCTGAAGCTTGTAAAATAGATTTAATACAGGAAACATCTTGACAAATTCATTTCTTCTTTTTCTTCTCGCACAAGGTCATGGCCGATCCAATATTTTTTTTTGGGGGGAAAAAATATGGATAACAATTTGGTGACTCATGGGGACATATGCCTACTAAATGAAGAGACCAGTGGCCTTGATGAATCATCTATTGGGCATGAAGTCCAGCCTGATCAACTGATTCTGATCTAAACTCTGAAAGTCTTCAGCTCATGAATCTTCCTGGAAACTACTATCTGGAACTTGAAGTTGGATTTCACCAAAAGCCAATTAAATGACCATTGTGCAAGAGCAATTATTTACCAATTAAGCTATGTATGAGAGTGGAAAATGGTCTTTTCACCCTGCTTTCCAAATGCAACTTGATTGATTAGGGTTTAATGAACTTCTTCATGCTGAAAACAGTGCCTACCAACATCTGATTTTACCCTGAAGAGCAAAGGGATGCAATAGAAACAAGGGCAACAAAAGGCATGTAGAAATAACTTCCCTAACATCATACATGGCAGCCAAGTGGAAACTGTATAGATTGGTACTAGAATCATGGCTTATTGGATGAGTGAAAACATTGACAATACACTTGTTCCTCCACTCTAACCATCAAGGTATCATCATTAATGGAAGCTACCTCCTTAAGATGACCTGCATCATACTTCTAGGTGTGTTGATGAAATAACCCTTGGTACTTTCCTCATCCTCATGCCCTGAAGTAAGCATATAACTGATTTTGGCATTCTAGCATTGGTCTTTAATGAAGAGTGGAGAAAAAAATTGAAGCATGGTTTGATCCATCCTTGGATGTGCCTAAAGTATCAATAAAATTTGTCAAAATAAATGGAGTCTCCTTTAGTTGACTCTGCATTTGGATTGGATGGTGTTTTAGGGATGACAACATTTGGCTAATTAAAGCTCATTCATTATGCTTTGAAGATACATGAATGACCGGTTACAACTCTACCAATCTTGGCTCCAAAGGGCTAGCCATGAAGTGCAGGCTATTGATTCCTGCATGTTCTCACTCTATGGGAACCAATGAGTTCATGATCCTTGTGATTTTCCCATTTGGATTTGAAAAAATGCTTCAATCCCACATATGGGATCTACTCCATGCAGGAATTCCTCCAAGTAAGAAAGATAATCTGCCTCCTTGTTGTCCTGTTGTATGGTGCTGCAACCTCCTTCATGGTGTCCTCTTGATAAATAACTTGATTCACTCTTTTGGATTTTCCGTCATCCTCAAACAATCGAGAAGTTTGATAAGCTCAAACATCTCCTCCTCAACATCAATGCTTGAAGGGGATGACCTTTGATCAATAACTGCAGGTATCTAAATATGTGGCTTGTTAGATCACTTGCAGCCTCTAAAACTATATGGTCCTTACTCACTTTGCCAGAACTGTATCTTCCTCTACTTTTGAAGATAAGGATTAGATCCTTCATCTCCTGAATTCCTCCTCTGTAGTTGGAGCTTCCACCACTTGCGGCTTAACATCAGTCTCCTAGCAAAGGCTTATCTATCAAAATAGGAGGAACCTGCTTCAAAACTGAAATTTATAAGCCCAAATCTGGTCCTATCCTCGATCAGATATGCTCTTTATTGGGTTCCTCTACAATGAAATGGTCACCTTCAACTAATTTTGTGAAGTCTCTTCCCAGGGATGAGGCTTGAGATAACAAGGGTTTAAAAGTGGGTGGGTGGAGTCTGAACTAGTTGTTATCCTTTTTGTGGCAGAGAGGAATGGGGATTTAGAAGGGAAAATGAAGTCTGAGAAACTGAAGGTGAGATGGAAAGGACTAGAAGATGGATAGAAGTGGAAATCTCACACTTGGGGAATGGGTAGAAAGGGGCTAGGAACTCTAAAAATTAGACTATTGAAATGGTGTAGATTGAGGGAGAGAGGAATGGGAGAAGGTAGTGAGATAGTGAGTGTAAGGTTGCCCCATTGACAAGGTTGTCCTAAAACTAGATCTCATGAGCCTCCAATGTAACTCAATCCCATTTTTGTAATTTGGGGTAGCATTCTCAATCTATAAAGTATCCACCTTTTGTTGCGGGTTGAACCAATCTTGGCATAGGGGCAACCCATGGACAAGGGACCCTAAAACAAATTTTACATGTCCATCATGTTGCAGTATGTATCCTTGAATCTGCACCATGTTCAGCTTCCATTCCTTGAATTTGTCTCCAGTAGACCAACATCACTCATATGTCATGGAGTCACCGCCATCACCTACATAACCCCTATGTCCTTGAAAAAGCATTCATAATCTAGAAGGATAACTGACATGGATCAGTGGGGGTTGGGTTAGCATACATGATCATGATGATCAGATTATCATGCTAATCTGATTTAGAGGAGGATTTTGGGAATATGCATTGGATGAAGTGGAACTAGTAATACTACTACAAATAATGATTTCCAATGAAGGGAATGAAACCATGATTGCACAACATCATGAAATGAGGAAAATGGAACAATGGAAAGAAAGGAAATGGATGAAATAATGAAGGGAAAGGTCTATGCATCTGAGATAATAGACTTATTGGAACCAGATGGAGTCACTAGATGTTATTAGAAATTACCTCCAAAGGCTTGAAATATTCACTGAAAAGCACATCAAGCTTGATGAAATGAAGCTGGTAAGGATGCTTCAAACCTATCCCACCGGGTATGTTGAAACTATTAGGGGCTAAAAATTGCAACACCTACCCAAATGAGTTCAAAGATCAACTTTTCTAAGGCAGGGTCATTTGGTGCGATTTGCATAACATGGGATCTTTCTCTAAGTTGTGGGACCTTACAAACTAAGACATGATCCTCCAAAAAAGTTTGATTCCTCTACCTAAATCCTAGCATGTTAACACTACTCCTACAACTAAGGAAATGTAATCTAATCTAATCCTAACCTAACACGGTCCAAGGAACCAGGGAGAGAGGAGATAGGGCATAGAAAGATGCATGAAAGGGAAATCTTAAACTAAAAAGTGATGATAGCACTAGAGAAAAGGGAACTACTGATCACTATCCCAACAAGGGGAACTGGAAAGAGAAAAGCAATAGGAGAGAGAAAAACATGATGCATCACATATCAAGGATACCATGTAGCTTCTCACTTTCCTGTACCATTGATCAAGACCCCTTAAACATAGCTCCCAATGGAACCTGTAATGGACATGAGAGATAAGTACAATATGCCTTGCAATGAATAGAGAGGAAAGAATGAGACAATAAAACAAGCTAAGGATAGAAAAAATGTCCTCACAAAAAAGATTCTATTGCTTAAAAAGTATCACACAACTTACATTGCATTAACTAGAAAGAAGGCATGAATACATTGCCAGGGACCAAAGCTCAAGGTCTGGAGGCTTATGGAAAGTCGGCCATCATTTTGGCATTGGTGTCGTTACAACAAAGAGGGGGGCACTCCCTTTCAGAATGAGATAAGATTTTACATTATATACAATGAATGGGCTTCCACCCACCGACAACATGCATAAATTCCCTGATAGGTTGTTAAGCTACCTTGTACAGTGCTCTTTAAGTGCCATTATTTTCGTTCTTGAAACTCAGCCGGGTAGCATGTTTTTAATGATTCTGATCGAAATTTCAGCTGCATCTATGTCTATTGCTACGATCTACATCCATGGTTATGTTGCCTTCTGATAGTCAGTAGTACTATTCCTTGCTACCAATCTAGTAGCATGTTTTTTGTTGTTCAGGTGAGCTATATTTGTGTTACATTCTTGTTTCTGGCTAATAGCAAGGCCCATTACTATTGTTTGATAGTATGCTTTTTGTTGTCAATCAGGAGCATCCTCAAAATTAAAGTTCCTAACCTACGTAGGCGTAGGTAAGGCCATCATCTCTTGCTATCGATTGGTAACATCTGTACAACACTACGAGCTCATTACATTTGAAATACTATGCAACCACTCCAAAATTTGTATCAGGTCCGTACAGGAGGGCGGGCTTTGGCTCCACTCTGGCTTCATCAATGCTCCCATTTTTCACTTGCCCAAGTCCATGGCCCATTTTGCAAGTTAGTAAAGCCTTTGCAGGTAAGGGTGCAAAATTGGATAACAGTAACCAAGGATGTCCTAGAAGGATATTATAAGGAACATCATGAGGCATAACATGACATAGAACATTAAAAGCTGTAAGATCCCATAGTAAGGGGAAGAGAGATTGTGCCCAACACTTGCTTAGGTATATTATCAAAGTAGCTTGATATAAAGCAGTATATGGATTGATATGAGTAAAAGAAAGTCCTATTTGATCGAGAAAGGAAAGATTGCATACATTAAGACTAGATTCAAGATCAACTAGGACACATTTAACAAGAATATTATATAGTTGACACCTGGATATATAATGGGGACAGAATTGGAATCAAAGGGATATTCTCGCACAAGCTCATGGCAAGATCCAATAATGGGTGTCCTAAGGAACGGGTTAACCAAATGATTTAATATAAGTGGAATTAAACCTATATCTGATAGAGTAACTACTATAATGTCCCATGCTATAAGGAGGATGCTAATATATTGTAATACATGAAGTCAAGACAAGCATATGAAAATGTGAAACCCTAATAAAGAGATGAATTGATCAGAGAGAATTAGCTGATTTCTGGAGGATTTGAATGTGATCTAGGCTAATAAAGTGCATTGTTGGCATCTGACTAGAAAGAGTGGTGCGAAGGAGCGGTGAGGATTTTGGGCTCTAAAACTACACAGGACAAAAGTCATCATGCCTGAGAGGATAGGAGAGTTGTTGAGCAAACAAAGTGTGACACTAAGCAGAGGGCACACAGAAGATTCACGCACGTGGGAATAAGTTGCATTCAGAAGGCACAAAAGGATAGGAAAGGACACACGCGTGCCAGGACAAGTTGAAATTTGGGGACTTAGCCATTTTTTCATGTGTTACAGGGATATTTTCGGAGATAGCGTGCAGAGCACACAAAGTGGATGGAGACTTGCACGACACACAAATGTTATTTTTTGGATGAGAATATACTAAGTGCCATGCATGATTTCAGGATAATAATAAGATTACTACTACCAGTTAACTGTAGGAGATCTATTAGCGCACTTGCATGTGTGCATATTATTGTAAAGCCACATGGTTATTTTCAGTATGTGACCTATTTTGGGAAGTGTGTAAGGTAGTGAAGGGAAAGTCCCCACCCCTATAAATATGTATTGAGTCTACGTAGAATAGAAATGACTATGTGAGGGACATTGTGATATGAGTTATTATGAGAGTTATGATGTTGTATCTGATTACACGCATAAACTTATGGTAATGTTATATGATGTAAGAAGCTTCTATTTATTTACCATGTGTTTAATATAATGGAGTATATTGGGTGGATAAAGGTGTTAAACATGACTGTAACTGGTTCTTACATGGCTGATTTCATTATGTTTATTTTTTAATTCATGATTTTTTAAGATCTAGATCTGGAATATGCTCTGTGCAATGTTTATGGTTAGTTAGGGTTTTGGATGTATGCTTTATCTTCAACACATTAACATCCTATACAGGAAACTCTAAAGAGTGGCATGGTACCTTTGCACACTTCAGGTGAGCACTTAGCTCAGGATGAGTGATGTGTCAGTGTGCTTGGGTTGTTCGTGGTGGATTCTAGGCTGCATCATTGGTTCTATTGCCAGGACCTCTTTTTGAGTTGTTTTCAGGATGGTTCACAATGAAGGCATACCGGTTGACCCTAACAAGTGTTGAGGAGTGGATAAAATATCTAGAAGAAGAGTACACACAGAGGTTCACCATCGGGTTTGAGTTTAACGCATGCGCGTGGGTGGAAAATAATATGTATGACTATTTATATGAGATATTCTTTTATATATTCCTAGTATAATTGTACAAGTGGTTGGTTGCTTATGTGTATAAATAAAATTGGAGGTATCACACACTTGTTTAGATGTAGGAAGAATTTCAGGCTTTGTATGATGCTGATTTGATTCAGACACGCATTGTGGATACTTGGTTCCATGGTGTTTTGAATAGCTATATTCTGGAGTACTCAATTTCCACTTATTATTTTCCAGAGGTAGCTGAGTTCCAATTTTTACGTTATCCCAAGGGAACTTACTTATAAGGCATTCCACTGGTGATCATGATCTTGATGGTGACCCTGAACTTAGAATAAAAACTGATGGTTGGCTGAACCCTGCCATGCGTGGGGGCAGGAGCAATTTAGGTGAAATATGGTAGACCTAGCATTAGAAAGGCAGAGAGAAGAAAGGAGGCTTAAGCATAATGAGGTACGCGAAGGGAAGATGGAAAAGCAAAGAAATATTATAGAGTGGATGGCATTGAGGAGAGAGATGGTTCATGAAGGATTTGGAGCTCACATAGAAGGCATGGAGCTAGAGTATCTATAACTCCCCCATTTGGGAAAGCATGATAGGGAACCCACCTCATCCTCACATGGGAGTGCACTAACAAAGATGACCTGGGCCGTAGGCACGCATCTAAATATACCTGGAAACCTAGCCCTTGAACTCGGTTTTCTAGTATCTAGTACATATAATAGTCAGCAAGCTAATTTGGGAAGTAGGAAAGCATGGTTAATTCACATAGAAAGTACATATATGGCAGAGAAAACATCTTCGTTGTTGTTTAGAGGTACATTTTCAGGTGCATCATCAACAAAAAAATTTGGACTCACTTCCGGGGGTAGTACCACCACACAAATTGTAGGAGTTTAGTTTAGTACTACTATTGGGACACAAGGAATTACATCTACTGGTCCACTTCCAGCTACAGGTGGAGGATCAGGGGGTATAGGTGGCTCTAGTTCTAGTGGATCTAGTGGTTCTAGAGGTAGAGGTAACACAGGAGGTTCTGGATCAGGTGGGTAGGGTCCGCACCAACCCTAGAATATTTACATGGAGACGTCTATCCATCTTCCAGAGTATAGGGGCATAGATTATGTTTTTGAACACATGCACATGTGTGAGATACTGTGGCGCACAAAAGGGATCACAGCTTCTAAGCACAAGGCAAGTCAATTTGCAACTACATTGCAGGAATGTGCACACAATTGGTACAGGAAGTTTGACCCTGATCAAACTTGCATAGATTATGTAGCATTAAAATATGTCTTACTTAAAGAGTTCTATATCCCTGAATTTGAGTTGAAGAGTATAAGCACACTCAACGATATTAAGTAGGGAACTACTGAGAGTGTCTAGGAGTATGATGCTCATTTTAAAACACTTTTATCTAAGATTTATTATGATATTCATGCAAACCAGCATACACAATGGTTTGTTGGAGGACTGATCATACATTTTAGAAGGGCGTTGTCACTTAAGACATACACTGATCCACATGAAGCACTTGAAGCAACTTTGTGTGTTAAGGAAGTTGGAAGTAATGATACTAGATTTAGCCCATTCTTGGAAGCACAGATTACAGCTATGGAAAAGTAGTTGGAGAAACTATCGGTGAATTCGGAACACGAGACACACATTGGGATTTGGTGTACAGAATGTGAAGTGGAAGGGCACACCAAGGATAGTTATCCCCGTAGATCAGTGCATTCATTATTGTTAGACTGTGAGATATGTCATCTGAACCATGACACCAGTCGTTTCCCATTACTACAATGCATGATAAGGAATAATGTATCTTGCTATTTAAAATTTTCCATTCCATGACTCATGATATTGAAGACTGTACGTTGATTGATCAGATCCATGATGCTATAGATATTGGTGTGCGACAGACAGGAGTAATAGATAACTCTAAAGGTAAAGGTGAGCACCAGGATTGAGATCACAATCAAGTGCGCTATGAAGGAGGATGTGGAAGAGGTTGAGGATACTGTGGTGGATTTGGGGGTCGAGGCTGTGGTGGTGGACGAGGAAATTTTCCTCATGAAACATGCTTTACATGTGGATCTCCTGACCACTATAGGTGCAAATGTCCTTAGGATATTACTTGTTCTTTTTATGGGAAGATTTGTAGTTATGAGGAATTCCTGGACCTATATGAGAATCTTAGTAAGAAGAATAAATAGGAAAACAAGGGCACATGGATGGTTAGAATATAACGCGCTATGGAAAATCAGTGGATGCCAAAATTGGCATCGAAACCTGAGGTATTACCTATAAAGATTACTACATGCACTGAAGTTATGTGTGCCAGAGAAGTGTTACAAAAGAAGCCTACCATCACTAAGGAGGACATTTTGCATGCAAGGTATCTAGATTCTACGCACTAGAAGGAGGTTTATCAGGAGACCATAGAGGTACTCAGAAACATTCGGGGGGGAATAAAATGTTTAAAGTAGAAATCACAAAAGATGGAAAAGAAGAAGGAAGAAGAGACGGTCCAGTCAAATATTGATGACTTGAAGGAGGTATGCAAAATGTTGCTCCAGGATAATAACATTCCATTATTAGGGAGTTGGCTAATGGGAAACACTTCACGTGTAAATATTGAGAATGGACATCAGATCCTACATGAAAATATTCCCCCTCATAGCTTAGATTATGACAAGGAGATCACTTTGAATGCTGTTGTGGATGGATGGATTTTGAGTAATATATTGATTTATATAGTTGTAAAATTCAATGTTCTTACTTTAGATGCATAAATACAGATGGGGAGACCCCCATTACAACCATCTTCTAATATGTTTTTCATAGCTAACTGAATTAAGGCCACTCCCATCTAAGCTGTAAAAGATGCATCCATTACTATACATGGAGCTAAGTTCATTGGGTTTTTTGAGGTTTTAACACCTGCAGAGGGAGATAGCTTCCCATCTATACTTGGGCACCCTTTGTGCTATGCAAATAATGTTGATTTTCAGTTCGACAAGGGTTATATCAGTTTTGAAAATAAGGAGGAATGATTTATTATCCCTTTAACAGATGGAAAATCTACACCCTATGTTGAGCCTTTGAGTGAGGAAGATCTGAATAGGATTTATGTACGTGACATTCGATACCCAAAAGCACTTGAGCCATCCAAATAAGGAATCCTTCAGTGGGAAGATGCACATTCTATTAGTGATACTACAAGTGTTTCTTGTGATAATTGGGCTCATAGTACTTATGAGTTGGTAGGGCACGAAGTAATAAGAAATTTTTCACATAACATCAAACCTCATTGTATCAGGAGAATAAGTAACAACTTCATACCTTGATACACTGGAGAAGAAGATCCTACGGTATTTCTATGCACCATGGATGAACAATGGATAGACTAGTTGGAGAGATGGAATATGCTATCATATACCTGTAATCCAAAATGGTGCCCCAGCTCGTTTTTGTGGCTAACTTCTTGTGTTCTTTCCTCTCTTGTTCCTCAGTCTACATTTTTTGATTTTAAGGCACTCAAGGCTGTCTAGAAATGGCATGATCAGATAGAGCTCTCTCTCAGCTTTCCAGAAAGGTAAAGTTTGCCTCCTAACTCCTTATATTTTTCAAGTTATGGCTCGGTGGAGTTTTTGTGGAAAATTTTCCCATTTGAGGCCCGCAGCCAATAGGAAGCTGCCACATGGCAGAGGAGTTCGGGGGTCAGAGGCAAATTTGAAATTTTTCCAAGTATTTTTGTCGAAGGTTCAAATGGAAATTTTTTCCCGCGAGGCCCATGGACCAATCACAGTGTGACACGTGTCACAAGGGGGAGGCGCAATGAAAAATTGGCTAAGCGTTTGAGAAGCAGAGAGAATTCCAGAGTGAATCAGAGATTTCCATGTGGCATCTGACCAGCGGAGCATGGGGAATTTTTGAAATTTTATCCAAAGACAAAAAAAAGGTAAAATTTGAAATTTTTTCCCGACGATCCGTTTTTGGGCCGTTTTTTGCCCTAAATCTTCAAACGATCATATATTTTGATCCAAGGCTCGTATTTTCACGTTCTTTATATCATTGGAAATATGTTAAAATTATCTACATGATTCCATGGTAAATTTCTAATTTTGGTTCAGTTTGGAGAGAGAAAATTCAAAAATGGTTCTGGTACGTGTCCATGGCCATAAATGACATTTCAACAACCAAATTTAATACAGAATGGGTCGCATTCTTCTCCAATATGGTCAAAAATGATAGGGTATGGGTTTATAAGGTCCTCCATGTTGTTTTAATGCATTTTCCATCAATGAGGGATGGCTCCCATGTGTTTTTCACGTTTTCTCTCTCCTGGGCTCGACCCATGTACTGTAAAAGCCAGATTTGGCTCATTTCTTCATGGTTGAACACTTTTTGGCATTACAAACTTCTTCTTTCACCTCCATCAAGTGATAGTTGTAAGAATCAGACCTTTTTCAAGTATTGTAGTAGGTTTATACCTCTTTAAGGGTGGAATGCAAGAGATTTTTACATGGAATTGACAGTGTAAACTCTGTGAATGCTTTCAGTCCTCTGTTTGTATTGTTTTACTTCATTTTACAGACCTCTAATTACATCTATTAGCTTGTGTATGTTTTCCCTTGTTGCATTTCATGAATTTGTGTCTATTTACATGGAAAAAAATGTTTCACCACTCCTTTTGGTGCATCACCATCTTTAGTTTAGTTTCATTTTTACATTTTTATCCCTGTCTCCTTATAATTTAGAGTAGGATTAGGATCTGAACCTCTGTAGTTGTGCAAAATATAGATCTAAATCAGAGGAGTTTGAGGAACCAGCCTTAATCTAGAGATTCCTCTATCATTTCACAAGTCCCACACTTGGAGAGAGGTTTCCATGTTGTGCAATCACACTAGATGCCTAAAACATCAATTCAGAACCTTGATTTACATCCAGGGGTGCTGCTGGTTTGCAACAATAGTTTTGGCACGCCGGGTGGGACCTTAGAGGTCTCATTTTTATTACATCAAAGTTGACGTGCATCTGCTGCAATTTTCTTTCTTGAAAAGAGCTATAATTTGCATATCTGGCGACTCCAAGGGGAAGAATCAACTGGTTTCAGTAGTGCAGGCCTGAAAACTCATGAGAAGAATCACCACAAGGTCAAGAGCTAGAGAAGAAGAGGTGCTATTTGAATATCTGTAGTTATCTCCAAGAGTAAGGCAAAGTGGGAGGAGAATCCAAAGGTCTCCATCTCCACCAAACAGAACTCTCTCAACTCCTCCACATGGTAGGCCTTTCATTCAATCAGCAAGGGTTCTAAGACCAATTAGAATGGCACAAAACAACCCCTATGTCAACTTCACAGGCAGCAGCCCACTTGCCCTCAATACACAACATCCAATTTCAATTGCAGCCTTGAAGAACATTCCCTACTTCACTAGAGAAAATCAGACTACTCCAGGTGATCATGTTAAAGACATTGCCAATATTTGTGCAATTCATGAAATTAATGAGATGCAAGTGGCTGTCAAATTGCTGGCATCTTCATTCAAGGGGAAAGCATTGCAATGGTTTAGAAGCCTTGGAGCTAGTTCTATCACAAATTGGAATCAACTATGTATAGCACTTCATGAGCAATTTGGAGAGAAGGGAGACAAATTGTCTCTTTTGGAGTAGCTGACAACCATCAAAAGAGCTCCCAATGAGCAACTGACTGATTTCAACTTCAGATTTCAAAAGACTTTGGAGAGAATTCCAGTGGTAGTCAGACCAACAGTAGAAGGTGCTTTTCTCTACTATCTCAAAGCTCTAAATTCTAATATTTCTATGTTGATTCAGTCCATGGGAGGCATAACTATCCCTATGGCTTATAGCATTGCCATTAGGGCTGAAAATTGTTTGATCCAAGCTGGTAAAATAGCCCCTAGACCTCCCATGCCATTGTTTCCAAGTTTAAGAGGTCCAAATACCAATCAGCCACACTAATTTGGCTCCTCTCCCACTCCCTAGAAATCAG